>VXBQ01005610.1:556752-637079 GCA_013400175.1 Phainopepla nitens
TGTTTTATTGTTTGGCGGGGGAGGGGAGTGGGTTGTGTTGGCTGCTTTGAGGCCACGGCCGGAGATCCTCTCCCACGGCTGTCAGAGCGCTCGGACAGCTCCGGTGCCCCGGCGCTCTCCCGTACCGGGTCCGGCTGCCTCTGCCCCTTCCCCCCCAAACCGTCCAGCCCCGTGCTCGCACGGTTCCGCCGGCCTGGGAAAAGCAGGCGTGTCCCGGTGCGGCCTCAGAGCCACTGCCCAGCGGTGTCACGGCCCTCGCACCTTGTCCCTCAGGGCGGGGGCGGTGGCAGTGTTGGGACGGGCACCTCTCGAGGAGGGCAACGCAGGCGAGAGATTGTCGGTCACGGAGCACCGTGAGAGGCCTGTGAACCCCAGCAGTGCTCTGCCGCACGCGGGTTGGTGCCAGCTCTCCACGGAGACGGGAAGACTCACAGCTGCTCCCCACCTTGGTTTGCCGGCAGCAAATAAACAGAACGAGATGATGTTCCGTGGGCAAAGAGGAGAAGAGGAAGAGGATTTGGGGTTTAGCAATGTCTGAGCTTCTCTGGGCTGTGCTCAGCACAACCAGTCACTCATGTCAGCTGTTATGTTTGATCATAAATGCTTAATGCTGAGGACTGTGCAAGCAGAAGTTAATATTGCCACATTCGAAATGAGTTGTTCCCAGTGTCTATTCCAATGGCCCATGGCTCCTGTGCCACTGATGAGCAGGGGGATAACAGACGCTGAGCCCATGTCCTGCTCCCCTTCTCCAACAGGCTTTGGGAAGCTGTGGGTGACTGGGATGGGAGCTGAGAGGGAGACACAGTAGGATGTCAGATATCAGAAAAATCATCAAAGGGAGTAGTATTTCAAGTTTATTAAAATGCAAAAACATTAAAGAAAATGCCAAACAAAATTAGCCTTGTGCTAGTCCTGAATTTTCTAGTCTTGTTCCTGAAACTCAGGAACTGTGTGTCCTGAATTCTGCCCCTTTCAAACGACACGTCACCAACCCCAGTGTGGGTATGCACAGACTGTCTTCAGTCTGACTGCCTTCACCTTCCCTCCAACTTCTTAGCCTCCTGCACAGAAAAAGCCACGGAATTGTTTGTATTTGTGATCCCTTCTCACATTGCATACACCTGGTACATCTCTCCTGTGTGCTGGCACACTGAGAGTGGATGGGCCTCCTGTCTAGAGGGATGTAGTACCCACTCACAGAGAGGTGAGCGGTGCACAGCTGAGCCCCACTCCACAGGTTCTCCATATGATCACACAGATGGGGATTAGTCACAGGGTCTTGCCCCTTCAAGGGGCAGCTCACACAGATTATCTCCTGTCACAGTCCCAGCTCTGCCCAGCTCCTCCTTCTAATCCCTCTGATGTCCACACAACCAGTACAACTGCACTTCTTGCAAATAATCCCCATGGTTTCAGCCAGCCCCGAGCTAATGACAGGTCTAAAATCCATTTCTAGTTTCTCCTAAATTAGAGTCTTTCTGAACTCAATATATTCCAATGGATATCCTTTGCTTTTTTCATAATCAAGCTTTTTGATCACTTAATAGAATTTTTTATTGGACAAAAGTGAGGACAAAAGAAGAGGCCAAGCAACCAGGGCTATACAGGAGAAGTGGCAATGAATGTACTGATCTGACACAGGTCACACCTTTCCAAGCCCAGAGTATGTTTTTCTCCTGTCCTTCTCTCATAATAAAGTATTCAAGTCAGAGCAGCAGAAGCTGAAATCCTGAAGCATTCACATTTACACACCAGCTTTAATGCAAGAGAGCCGCTTTATGACCCTACATTTATGAACAAAGCTTTAAACCCGTCCATCCCAATGGTCATGCACTTTACTCCATGCACACAGCTCTTTGCTCTAGTCTTCAGTCATGAATTTATATAATATTAAGTTGTCTATCTAGGGCCAAAACCAGCAACATAAATTAGTCATTAGTCTGCACTGCATTCAAGAGGTTCTGTGTTGGGCTGATGTGGCTTTGGCTGCTGTTATGAGTGAACCATCTTCCTGGACGTGTTCAACTTCACTAGAGATCTGGCACCCAGTTCTCAAAGTCACAGCAGAGCAGTTCCTGATTTCAGGTTTCTAATACACAAATTATGGGCTCCTCATGCCTTCCTGTAGCTATATTTATTTATCTTGCAAGGTCTGCTGAAGCTCAATGATAGCCAGTGGATAGTGAGCTCTGTTAGGACCTAAGGAAACTGCAGGAACATGAAGTGAGTGACACTTTGGTCCTGCTGCTGGAAATGTAGGGGACATCTCCAGTTGTCAGAGCACAGGTTCCAGGGAATGGTAACGCAGGCAAAACCCTTTCAACACTGTCAACCTGTTCCCAAAGGCAGTGTATTGCACACCAAAGTATTTTCTTTGCCTTCTTGACATCAGATTTCTCTCTCATTTTAGCTTGATTTTTGAGTGATTATTCAGATGAAGTCTCTGAAATTGGAAGATGGCACAAATCACTTGATTATAGAAGATCCAAAAATGATCACAGCTGGACTGAGGATGAGAAGGAATTAAACAGGAGCCAGAGAATGAGTTACTGATGTAATGCTAGCACTGCAGCAGCATCACATCTTAGACTCCCCCAAAGGGCTCCTCATTGTGGTCGATCTCAAATCACCCTCCCAACTCTCACTTGTGTCTACAAGCTGCAGCTTCTTGGCAAAAAGCATGAAAGGTGTTTGTTCTGAGAGACTGTCATCAGCTTTTCCTGCGCAAATTGTACAGCACCTAGCTTGACAAGTAGTACAAGTTACAGTGGGTAGGTGAATCCCAATAAAGCTGGGTAAAGTAACCACTTCCTTTTATTGAAGATAACAAGACAATGACACTTCAATCTTTTATACAAGCAGGTACTTATTCTCACAAGACCTTCTGCTGGAAGAAAAGTCCATATTGTTTTCCATGAAAAAAAGCAGGATTCAATCTGATTTTAACTCTTCTCTCATGGATTAATTTCATTCAGAAGAGATTTGGCAGGGCACTAGTCCAACCCCCTGCTCAAAGCAGGACTGGCTTCAAAATCTGATGAGGTTGCTCAGTGCCTTCCCCAGGTGAGGTTTGAAAATCTCCAAGGCTAAAGATCATGCCACCTCCCACTGTGATTTTTCTCCTTGTGTCTTGGTGGACTTCTCCTGGCCGCAGCCTGCAAATCTGGACCCTTGTCCTTGCACTGGGTGTCCAGTTTGACTCTGCTTTCCAGCTGCCCCTCTCCATGGCAGACCACATTCACCAGGCACATCTGTGGGGGGTGTGCTACACCAGACAGCTGGGGCAGGGGCTCAGACATGGCATTGCAGCTGGACTGTGCCACCATACAAGCATTAAACACCAGGGAGCTCCAGCACTGGGCATTTTGCCTACCTGCATCCAGGTATCTGATCTGCCCCTAAACACTGCAGTAAACCCAGACTGGTATGCCAGTATACCACACAACAATTTCCCAGCTTTCATAGCACTGAAAACACTCCTGAGAGGATGCACAAAGGAGAGGCTGGAATACTTAAAAACAGGAAAAAAAGCAACACAATCTGGACTGGCCCTCAGAAAAGCCACAGTGAGCTTTGATGAGCAGGAACTGCCAGACAGAGCATTGGGACTCGGAGCTAGGATTGCTTTCTGCTGCTAAGATCTTTCTCCAGGCAGGGAGAGACTGTTTTGTGCTTGCTTCTTAAATAAACTGGGCACCTCTCCAAGTCTCCTGCTGTCATTTGAGGTCAACAGGATAACAACAACTGTGAAATAAATTAAGTCTCATCAAGATGTTCACTTTCGACAGAACAGTCTTTGTTAAAGTCTCCTTAATGACGGCGAAGCTCATTTCCAACTGATGAGGCTGCTGTCTGAATAGACACAGAGGATAATAATCCTCCAGGGAGGAACTTGTGCATCCATTAATGGTTCACGCAAAGGGATAGGAAAAAATGGTTCTAGGTCTCTCATGCTATCAGGTGCTGCACAAGATCATGCCCAAAACTAGCATGTCAGTGGTGACTGATGCCAGGGAACTGACCCTTCTGGGGACATGGGTGCTGGTTTTTCTCTCCAAAGTCAGATTCCTGTATAAAACTATAAAATCCAGTGCAAGAGTCCATTTAATCTGCAGGAAGCCTGAAGGATGTGAGTGCATTTTTTTCCCCTGTGATAAATAAAAATCAAGGTTTGGAGGCTCAAACAGGACCTGCCTCCAGCCTGGGGCAAGGATGCTGCAGGGCCTCCCAGGGAGGGAGACAGGTGATGTAGTGATGCAGGGGAAAAAACAGACAGGGGAAAAAAAAAATAACACTTCAGACATCAATTTCCCAGCATTTCTAAGCTAAGACACTTGAAGAGAGGTTTGAAGTCCTGTGCCAGAAAGGTGGATGAGAGGAAGCGAACATTACAGCATTGGCAAAGAGCGCCAAGAAGCAGGTGTGTAATTTCCGTAGGTAGCTGAATGGTGCCTGTGGGAATTCAGGCTCCCTGAAGAACAAGGAGAGCAGAAGCCTGCAAGGATTAAGGTATTATAAAGCTCACCAGGGGTAATGAATGGGGTGATTGCAAAGAATGAGAAAAGAGGAAACATAACTTGTGCTTAACTGTAACATAATGCGGAGCACTAGGAAAATCATGGGCTGTGCCACGATAGAACAAGGGGGATTTCTGACTGTCAAGTTGGAGAGTAAACATGTGCAGCCTGAAGTGAGGTATGCCTTCCAAAAATCTCACTCAGAGGAATGTATTATTAGAAGTGTTACATAGTAGATGAGGGAAGAAGAAAGTAGCTAAATGTGTCATTCCTTACTCTTATGTCTGAAGAACAGAACCCACCAGAATAATAAGTTATTCACTTAGTGCACTGCAGGGAGCTGCCTGCAAGCCCACACAATCGAGGCATAAGAAGCATAACAAACATGGCAGCTATTGATGAAGCACCTTGGTCAGATACCCACAGCCACTGCTTCCTGGATGAAACCTCAAAACACTGATGCTGTAACAGGGAATTTGGCAGGAGCTGAAGTCAGTGCAGTTCTTGCCCAGCAGTGACTTTGCTATATTCCACTCAGAAAAATTTCTAGGTCTACCTAAAAAAAATTTTCACCTCATATGACTGTACCTGTCCCTCCTCTTCTGGATTAAAAAATATTAAAAAAAATAAAAATAAAAATTTCATGTGCTATCACTTGTGCCAGCTTTGCTTCCCAAGTTGCAGGGTGGTAAGCTATGAATATGTCCTACAGCCTCAGTTGGAATCCTCATTTCAAATCACTTTGTATGTGCAAGTCTTCAGCCACAAAATGTTGGTGTTCATTCAACAAAACACCCTTTTGCATGTGCAGAACTCTCACAGAGTCTCAGTAGATCAGGGTGAAAATGAAAAGCTAAGTAAGAAGACAGGCTCTCCAAAAGGCAAAGTTTATGATTATCTGCACAAGTTTCACCAAAACACTACAGCTCTGTGGATGCTCCAAGCCCTCCCTTGGGTGATTTGTAGTGACAGTTTTCAAAAAAAATGTGCAACATTTCTCAAAAAACCAAAATGCCAGATGGTAACTGAGAGCAGAAGGAGAGGGAAGGGGGAATGACAGTGAAAGTTGTCACTGTTAGCAGATAGAGTTGACCTCCACAACCTTAAAAGTGCTCTTACTGGTATTTTTACCAGGAAATTACCTGGCCTTGCCTTTACTCAAAGTAATACATGCACAAGCTACAACTAATCATCCAGGATGAACTTGAGGCTTGGAAAAGGCAAGTCAGAAGATAGAGAGGTCAAGCTCAGGGTAAATCTGGTGGTATAACCAGGTCATTCCAGATCATGCCTCTTCAGGACCCTGTCCTGGCATGGAAGACGGATTAGTCCTACACGGGCACACCAATATTTACCATTCAGGAGCATACTTGGAAGTGTTTTTGAGACCAGAAGGTCATGGTACATTTCAAAGAAGAAGAGGTTCCCATCTTTCCTTCCTCTCCTCACTAGGAACCTCAGCCAAGTCATCCCAGCCAGAAGGGAGGCTGAGGAGGCTGAGTCTGGAGGAGGTGCTTCAGCTCAAGATTAAGAGAGAGAAGTGAGAACTGGGGCATGACTGCCTCTGCTCCCTGTTTCCTCCATACACCGACCCCTATCACATCCAACATCTTTAGGTCCCTGATTTACTCTTTCAGCCCCTCACTCCAGGGCAACACTTGGGAGCTGGCTCGCTCTCTGAGAAGTTGAATGGTTTCATGGCACACCCTGGACTGGAAGTGAAAGTCAAACAGGCAGCTCAGCTTCACTCCTTACCCTCCACAGCCTTAACCTCAAGAAACTGGTTCTCTTTAGTACAATGCCCATTGGATGTGGGCTGGTGATGCTTCCCTCTGTGTGTGATCCTTGCTTGCCTGTAGTGAGATGGCAGCTGGGCTGCTCTACACACTGCCTTGGACCTTTCCTTTTTCTTTCTCTAAGCAAGGATAGAGTTGAACCACAGCATCTAATTTTATATCAGTAACAGGCCAAGCAGCACCTGAGCCCCAAAGACAAGCACATAGAAGGGGGAACAAATTGCGTGAGTCAGACTAAAAGCTTCATAAATATTGACTGCTTTTAACAGTCCCCTAAGGAACAGAGAATCTCATTTTATAACTACATCTCCCTCCCCATTATGCACTCCCTCCTCTCAGGAAGCTGCAATGGGAGGTAGTCTCCTGACTTGTGTGAACAGTATTTTAATTCTCTGCAATCTACTTGCTCTGGCTGGCACTTTGCACCACACATCAGCAGGATATCTGAGCACCTTCCAGTAGTGCTTTAAATAGCATTCTGGGGTGGGCTTTGTTCTCTCCAGTTGGCTCCAGCGTAGCAGTGATTTGGTTAGAAGAGAAATCAGACATTAAACGTGTAAGAGATGAAGGCTGAAGAGCACAGGGTGCATTTCAGTACCTTCTTCTCTGATTCCTACCAAGCAAGGCACAGCTGGAGACCCAAAGGAGCAGACATGCAATAGGAATGTAGACAGAAGAGTTAAATAGTGATAAGTGTACAGTGGTGATACAGGCAGGAGAGGCAGGCAGCACGGGAGAAAGGAAGGACTTGGCTACAGAAGACGGAAACAGTTTGTTGTGCATAGACAGAGGGGATAGACGCATGTGGGTGGGACAGGTGGGAACGCTAAGCCAGGATGGAGAGCAGGATGACTCCTATCTTTCTGACATTGTGTACAAAGCTCACTTCACCCCTGCCATGAGGGCAGCTCTCTTTTCTTGCCTGCTAAACGCTCACCAAATTCTCCCTGATTTGTTGGCACTCTCAATCACCCATTCTGTCTTTCCCTCTTCATGGCAATGTCCACTCCCCATTTTCTAATTTCTTTCTTATTCCTCATCCTCATCTTATTCTTAAGATCATTCTAGGCAAGAAAACAGTGATACACAAATTTCTCCATATGTACCATGCAGAGTGAAGTCCTGTCTCTACCAGCTGAGGCTACCTACTTGCAGCAAAGTCCCACACTCAGTGCAGAGGTTGTGGCACTGTTGATATGTGCTTTCTTAAGCACCTTAAGTAAAGACACTTCCTTGACAGGTCTTCCCTCAGCAGGTTGTTACTTTGGGATGAAACAAGCTAGGTTTAAGTGGAGTCCATGAGACCACAACAAAGTCTCTGGATGCTGATAAGGTTCAGCTGGAATAAATGGTGCATGGGATGTTTTACATGTTCTCAGAAAGCTCGGAAAAAAAAAGAATATTGGTGTTTTTTATCTCCAAACCCCACATTTACAACATACAAAATGGTCTGGAAACGTGCCACTCCAAGCTGGCCCTGGGAAGCAGCCCTTTTATGTTCTCCTGTTTTCAGCAGCTCAACACTGTCTCCAACATCAACTCACTGAACTCCCTCCATTGAATTCCACCTCTCTGAGGGTTGCTGTGGAACAGCAGGGATTACTGCTTTGGGATTAAACTCAGGTTAGGTTATTTGGAGGCTGCAGTCCCACCTTCATTAGACCCAACTGCAGTGCCCAAAGCAACTTCAGAGAACCTGGGGTTTTATATAACATACCTGAAAATCTTAATTACTACAAGATCTACCAATCCACCTGGCAGGGAAGAGGAGTCTTTACACAGAGAGAAGCTGAACATTTTGAGGAAGATGATGTCAGAGAGCAGCAAGGACCAGCTGTTCCTTAAGGAATGGGGAGCCAAGTGCAGCGATGTTGAGAGTAGGACAAGGACCCATCTTGAAAGCAGAGCAGGATCAGAGGCTGCAGGCAGGTTCAGTCGAGAGCCGCAGTGTCCAAGGAAGCCCAGGACAAAGAGGCAGATCCCAGGTCAAGATGGAAGTCAATACACTGGCCAGCATCAGGCCTGATGACAGAAATCAGAGACAAACACAGCTCAGTGAGCACCAGACAGGTCCACAGAGATGGGACATATCCACAGTCAAGCAGGGATGTCCACTTGCAGGTCTGGGTCCGGATCAATAGAGACCATGGGCAAGCAAAGACAGCTGAACTCCAGACCAGAATTCCTCCAGCATAGCTCTGGGAAAAACAAGAGATCAGGCTGAGATTAGATGGGTCTCCTGAGCTGGTGGGCAGAGAGGGTGGTGAGGCCCCACCTGAGGATGCTCAGGACCATTAACACCCTCCAGGCACTGACACTCTTATTCATCTCTCTCACACTGAGAGCTGGTGCAGCTGGATTTGCTGGCACTGCTTGAACCAAGTCTTTTCTATTCCTGCCCTCTGGGCTGTTGACTCTTGTCAATTTTCCAGTTTGGTTGTGTTGGGTTACCTGAAGCCTGCATAGCTTTGTGAAAAGAGAAACTTCTACATGAAGGGACAGACTGGGACCCTGGGAGGTAGAGATGGAGCTCACATCTTCATGTTCTTGTTATCCTTGAACTCCAGACATTATCCATGACATTATCAGTTATCAGACATTAACAATGACTGAAGTAATAGAAAGAATGTGGAGATTGCATTGTTTTCCTATGGAGAATAAAATACATAAGAACCATAAAATGTAATATTATTTCTAGCACCCGGACTAATGGGGTAAAAGCAAAGGAATTTTCCAGGTGGGAGCCTTAGAGAAGCTCAGCATTACAAATCAATTATCTCCTAACTTAAAAAAAAAAAAAAAATTCCACTAGTGCCTGGCAGCAACTGCCAGACTTCTTTCCACCAACCCATCCCCTGAAAGCATCCACTCCTCACAGCACCCAGTCATCTTCCTTCTCATATGTAAATGCAGCATGGCAGTTCCCCACCTTCACCAGAGCCATCACTTGAAAGGTCTGGCACATTCTCTACATGAGTTGCTTTGGGGGATGAACAATTGCAATGATCCAGAGCTGAAGTTTCTCTGCAGTGAAAGAGGAAATCCCAGGAATAGCTCAGCTTCCTGAAAGAGCCTGCCAATAGCCCATGAGATCTTGTATCCAAAGGTAGAGAAAAACAGTCAGAGAACTGTGGATTTTGCATAAACTTAGATGAGAAGGAGAATTCTTCTGTATCCAGCCAAAGTTGCTTTCACAGCAGATCTCAAGACAGACTGAGATTTAGCCATTTAGCACTAAATTAAAATAGACTTGACCTTCCATTAGGGGTTTAGTTTTGAGTCAGAGCTGCTATTTTTCAGGTTAGACTCCTGTGGAAAGTGGTGCTCATCAAGTTATGGCCTCTGCTTCATGGGGGCTGCTCACCTCTGACCAGTCTGAAACTGGCACCTCAGGGAGACAGAAGTGGCTGGAAATTTGTTCCAGTAGGACATAGGTGTCCCTCAGTCCAAACAGAACTCTGTGAAGAAGGTGAGCACTTCAGACAGCTGTTCACTAGTTCACAAGTCTGAGGAAAACCACAAATTTGGATAATTTGTACATAATATATCTCTAGGGAAAATACTGGAGTATTTTCTCAGTAGAGAGCTCTTTGTTAATGGAACTATCACATTCATTTTTATAGGCATATCCCACAAAAAATCTGAGCCTCTCCCCCTCCATTTTTGTTAATAATATATAAAATAATGAAATATTACAAGGTTATTAAAAGGCTTGTCATTCAATGCCTATCCAAGGCACAGAACAAGTTTTAGGGAGAGATGAAGCCAAAAGCCCAAACATGGAAATGATACTGTCTTTTAGTTGAGTGCAGGTAGCATCAGATGAAGCTATCTTGGGTAATCTGGCATGACATGGTGTCAAAAAACACACACAGTGAGTCACTAGGAGTGTATGTACAAATCAGAGCTTGCCCTGATCCTCTCCCCCATCCCACCACGGGGGGAGTGAGCTGGCAGCTCTGTGGTGCTTCGTTCCTGGCTGGGCTTAACCCACGACAAGTACAGATGATTCAGTTCTGCAGGAAGAGGGGAAGTGAAGAACAAAGCCTAGGACTGTTACTATTACAATATTTTTCTTGGAAAGGTTGTTGTGGAAAGTAGTAGCAGGTCCCCGATCAATAGTGGTGGATAGGCAACAAGTGGAAGTCAAACCAAAATGTAGCCATGGCCTGAGCAGTCATGGAATATATGCAGTGTGTCTCAGTACTTTGCTCTAAATTATAAAACAAGGCTGTGTAGCCAGAACCAGCATCTGACCTTCCACTTCTTTTTTTTTTCCCCAAGAAAAAAACTGAAGACTCTTGCCCATCCTTGACGTATTCCATACCTACTGCCAAATCTGCACTCCCTCAGACATAATCCCAAAATAGGGTGTGATGCCTTTCCCGTTGACAAAGCCATAAGTCACAGTGAGCAAGACACACTCAACATTCTCCAATCAGTTAAATCAAAAGAGTTCTCCCCCTCTGTTTCCCACCACTTCAGCACTCATTATATCTCACTTTAATTAATATAGGCACTAGGAAGTGAGATGATAAATTACAAAACCCCATTAACCTGATTCTGTCCAAAGTGGTAAAATATGGCAGCTTGTACATTAGACAAATCTTCCTCGCTAACGTGGGAGTCCTCATGCCTGAACTCTGTTAAAGCAGCAGCCCTGAAAAAGTATTTTTAATGTGTGTATGTATGGAATGTATATCAACGTGCGTGAACAGTGCACGCCTGTGGGAACATCAGAATTCATTAGATCAGTCTGATATGAGATATATTGAACAGGTTCCATCTGACATATGTTACTGGGTTGTTCTGTCCACTCCCAAGGGAGTGAATCATATTGACAGGTTGAATTATATCTCAAGAGATATTTTTCTCCCCTCCTCCAAAGGCCATTTGCAATCACAGCACATCCACTGCCTCTTAAAAGTGAGCTCATCTGGCGCTGGTTGCATTGAAGTCCTCCACCGTGCCTGAAGGAAGGATGCTTTTGGGCTCTGGGAACGTGGAGAAGATGTGGTCTGCCCAGCTGTGTCTGGGAGTGCTCACCATCCTGACCATAGCTCTGTGTGTCCCATCTACGCACGGAGACCCTTTTCTACTCCAAGGTAAGCTGGCATACAGGCTACATGACACAGGTAGGTGGTTATCTTTTTGTTTGCTGCTTGCCATGGCCAATGCAACACTCACTTCTCTGGGAAAGAAAACAAAATGAGCTATACTGAACAATCTGTTAACATGGGTGCTAATGAGGGGCTTGTTCAAATTATCATGAGCTAAAGCCATCCTTCTGCTCTGCAGCTGGCTGTATGACACCTGCTAATCAGTGAAAATATCAGATCTAGTGAAATCTGGTAAGGGTAGCTCATTCTCTCCCATAAGAAAATTAAAAAAAAAAAAATTAAAATATCAGAGAGTAGCAATTCCAGTATGTACCATATGAGACTTGATAGCTCATAAATGTCAGTGGTACAGTGATGCTGAACTTTTTTTTCTTCACAGAACTTCTTTTTATATATACTTCTCCGATAATTTAAATTAATCTTAACTTGAATTTATACTGCAGGGAAATGTCAATCATTAGTGCTCTTTCCTAAAGAGGCTTGGCAGTGGAAAATAAGAAAGAGCCGCTAAATATAGGCTTAAAAATAACATTGCTTTTCCAATGATTTTTCCTCTTATATCACCTATTTATTTTTGTAACTACAACCAAAACATTCCCCAGGCCACTCTAGCTAAATCCTGCTTCTGTTTAGCTTTTACTGGAGTGTTTATAGCATTGGGTTTTTTTTCCCCTGTAGTAAATCCCCCAAAAAACGAAAAGTAGCTATTTTATGATTATAACTGTCCTTCATAGTTAGGAATGAGGTTTATGGCACTCCACGCTAACTGCAGGTCACTCTGCTCGCTCCCCTGGGTTTATTTGCAGAGATTGCAATGGGGACCAGCAGCTTCAGCCACAGCGTGAGGCAGGGTTGAGTCTGGCCAAATATTGGAGCATCCCCTTGGCCAGCGTCCCTCAGCTTCTGCAGCTTTATGTGACGTTAGCTAATGGGGCTGATTGCCACATGCTTGTGAGCATCCTTCAGGCTCGTCTGGTACAACGTTTTGTTTCATGCGTACCAAGAATAATTGCATTCATCCCCTCAGATGGGCTGATAGCCATATGAGACTGCATTGAGCAGAAGTCCTAAAGATCCTGGAAGAAGAGAAAAAAAAGCCTTTCTGTATATTTTCTTAGTATTTTCCATGGAATTATGTAGGCATCTTCTAGGGCTTTGTAGGGTCTGGGTGTGGGGTAGGGCTGTTCTGACCAAAGATTTTTTGAATGGCCACTCTTCCTCTAAAGTCTGGCTCCTGTTCTGTCATTCTCAAAAATTAGTGCAACCTTCTAGTCTCAGATGACTCTGGAAATCTGTTGAGCAGAGCTGGGAGGGTCTGAGAGCCTTCAGGGCACTGAGCAGCCTCATCCCCTGTGTCTGTTGGTTTCTGCTGAACCCTTGACCTTCACAACCATTCATTTGAGGGCATAGCCACAACCACTAAAGTAAAACCACTGAGAAAGTGCCCTAAAGGGGCCTCTTAGAGAGCTCCAAATTGCTTTAGGACAGCAGCCTGGGGGGAGTTTTCCTGGAAAAATTCTGCGTCGTCTTTCTTTAAGTTCCTCCACACTTGATCTCTGTTCAGGAAGAATCCTTCAGTACTGCTGGCAATCAGACAGAGCAGCCCCAAGGCCGAGTGAGCTCAAGAAAGGGCTGTGGGGCTGCAGAGCTTTTCAGCTGTGCTGCCCACACCTCAGCCCAGTGAGGAGGGACTTCCCACCTCTGCCAGCCCTGGGAAGGTGCACGGCCTGAGCAGGGGAACTCCTGCAGTTTTGTGAAGAGAGGATGTTGTGGGCTCCTGTCTGGCTTTGCAGAGGCGCCCACTCCACCCGCCTTGCAGAAGAGCTCAGGACTGTGTAAATCAAGGTGATGTCTCTGCAGCCAGTCATGCTGATGAGGCTGCAGTGGAACTGGCCAGCAGCCCAGGGCTGGCAGGGAGGGCTCCCCATCCCACACCCTTTCCCTGCTCAGCCCTCACTGCCTGAACGTTTTATTCTGTGCTCACACACCTTCCTTTTCCGCCGAGCTCCTTCCACCCTGATGAGTGCTGACAGGAGACATTTTCCTTCCACTTCTTATCCTTCTTAATTTGATTAAGAGATTAATTGCATCAATTGATTAATTGATTCTTAATTTGATGAGATTGAGGAAGATGGGTTTTATGTGCTGCAGAGAACCGAGTGCTTCCAGAGAGAGAAGACACAAATCACGAGGACACATTGCTGACTCTGCTTCTTAATAAGAAATTCGCATGGCGGAGGCCAGAAAATATTGGTAAGTGAAAGTGAGGGGAGATCTCTGCTTCCTGAATCTGTGTTTGCATGAATGCAAGGAACCTGATTCTCAGGTTCTTCAGAAATACCAACTGCTCAGAAGGTGGAAGCAGCACCCGGTATGGTGCCTATATGTGGTTAATATCAGGTGCTCTCCATCATGGGGCTCCGGGACCTGCTTTGGCAATGCAAAGTAAAGCCACCAAAAACCATGTACCCTACATCCTCAGACACTCGAGATTTTGCAGGGAACTTGTGTGTGTACATAAGTAAAAGCAAGAAAATTTTCTTCTGAGTCCCTGTGGCCCTACTATCCCTCAGATGCTGTGAGCATTGCCCAGGGCATGGACCAGCTTTGGGAGGCATCTCTCTGCCCACACCCCACACAGCCCCATGTGCTTTTGAGAGACAGCAGCATCTTGCTATCATTTGAGGCATGGGGAACACACCAAGGTTTTCCAGTGAGATCCCTTGGGGTCAGGTGTAGTTTGGGACAAGGGCAGGGGGAGCTCCTGCCTGGGCCTAAGCCCCTGCTACTGCTGGAAGAGATTGAGACAACTGGCTTTTCCTACACAGCCACCAAAGATGGGCCAGGGAGAGGCTCTTCCTGTCTGTGCCCTGTGAACAGACACCAAATTTAAAAGCCACCCTTCTGTGGCTAAACTCAGACCAGCTGAAGAGAACCTTGGGCTTTCCCTGACATGAGGCACAGCAATCACAAGCACCAAATGGGTTACAGAGGTCAGCTCTTCCCACGGCCACTGCAGCCAGGGGAGGTTTGGGCTGGATGTGGTGGTCTCTGAGCAGGAAGCTGCCCTTCCCTGTGAAAACAGCTGAGAGGGGGGCCCAGCAAAAACGTTGTTATGAAAATCCATTTATCAAACTCACTCAGTGCTCTTCCCCAGACCCTTGTTAATGCAGCAAGGCAGTGGTTAAACAAGCCTGGGACAAATAAATAAACATAAGTAAATCAAGCCCTTATACTAACAAAGGCATTCTTCTTGCAAAGGGGATGCATTCAAGAAATAACATTTTTATGATAAGTTTATGGATTGTTGCACTTATTACTCCTAGAGGAAAGGCTGCATTTTATGCCAGACAATTGAATATAATGAATCTCTGAGAAGAGCACAGACAGAGGATTTACAGCAGGCAGTTTCTCAAGGCTTCATCCATAAATTAACTTCCTTCTCCCTGTCTGAGATAATCTGTTCCAAATTTCAACCGCTGTTCATTTTGTATGCAGAGCAGTCATTGGCCAAACTTACAGTTTGCAAAAAATTAAGCCAAAACAGGCAGTTGAAATTCTGAAAGAGATAAAAAATGTTCGTGTTGTTATTATTATTATTGTTACGTGACACTTTTGACTTCTAGATATGCCAGTGTCTGTCTGTCTCTACCTTATGAGTATGTAAAGACATACTTAGGAGGAATCTGTCTGAGTTCATTGCTGATAGTGCCAGGAACAGAGCCCACACCTTCTGATTCCATCCCCATCCCCATCTCATCTCTCAAATCGAATCCTGATGTAATGGATTTGCTTAGGAACTGCTACTTTTACTGTTGGATGAATATCAGAAAATATTCAAGATTTTTCAACAAAACTGTTTCTTTCTTGAAGGAGAAACCAAGAGGGCAATCAGCTCTTTCTTGGCACCCTCCTGCTCAGTTTTAAAAGTAAGGAAAAAAAAAAAAAGCCCAAGTCTGGCAATGTGTCTGTGTGCTGAAGTCTTATCTGAAATCTGAAATCAAGGGGAATTATGTTTTAAATCCCCTTGATGATCCAGACCAATGCCTGTTGCCATGTTAGGAACAGAGAAAAGAGGCAGCTCCAGGGCTGTTTTTTGGTTTGCCTGTGGGGCCCAGCAATAACATTCTTCAGCTCTTTCCTGGCTCTTCTGCTTATTTTACTGCATTTTTTCCCAAAGTAGCACTTAAAACTAGCTGATCACTTTGCAGTCCCCTCCCAGGAGAACTACTGTAGCCAGGCTTTGACTGAGCTCATCTGTCTTATTAAAAAATTAACTAGTTTTGACATCAGTTTGAGTCTGGAATAAGGTACCTCAGTCCTCAAGAGCAGTGAGACTGAAATTCCCCACCCCTGCAGCTTTCCTTGTTGCTATTCCAGGCTCTTCTCAGTTCAGCTGGATGTTTCAGATCCTGTTCTTAGGCACCTAACTCTCCCTTCTTTCTGCATGGGCAGTTCATTCATCCACCTGCATAGATTTTTGACAGTAGTACAGTACTGATTAGCCTTGAGCTCTCTAAGTCTGATCTATGAGGCTGGGCCTCAGGACCTCGTGCTCCTCTAACATTTAGAGGTGTGGAAGCCATGCACTTACTGCTATGTGACTTTTCCTGTTGCTCCACTCTGCCAGCCTGGATCTTTGCTGACTTATACATCAATAAGTTATGCTAGGCTAAATTTGTGTCTTCTGACTTCTGCCTGCATGGATGATGTGAGGATAAACAAGGCTTAAAGGAAGCAATGGGATTTCATATAAAAGCCAGTGACAGAAAAGGCAGCATTAAAGATTTGCAATAAGCAGGATAAAAATTAAAAAGCAGCAGAGAGTTTCACCTGAATTGGTATCACACAGTAAGTGACCTCATTGGGCCAATTCCCCTATGTCCGGGTGAGCAGTAAAGAAGCCTCCCTGATAATGGAGCATTAGGATAAGGTCCCATAGGATTCAGCAGAGAAAACCTGCTTTTCTGTCTGTTTCTGCTGTCATTAATTTGAAGATCACTAACAGGAGTTAAATGATAACTAGGTCTTTGCTTGTTGACCTTTGGAGAGGGCAAATGAAGGAATGGTTTTTAATTTGAGCTTCAGAAGCAATGCAGATACTCATGTTACTTTCTCCCCTCTTGCAGACTGGGAGCTGGCAAAGAAATTTGAAGAGATTGAAGAGGTGAGAGGAGCAAATGCACAGACATACAGATGCACGTTCTTGCATGGGTAGTTTAACAATTGTGTAAGCTGTCTTTATGCCCTATCCTTCCATCTTTGCATCCTGCTATCCTTCCCCTGCTGCTATAATGTAAGCATGAATTCAGAAAAGGGAAAAGCAGAACCTGGGCTAAACAGCTGCACAAGCTGGAAAAGGCAAAAAGAGAACAGGGCAATAGACTGGTGCAATAAAAGCTGAGCAGCTCCTGCCTCTGTCTCCAATGAAAGGCCAGTGAAGGCCAAGCCAGGAAAGAATTAAGCACCAAAGGAGATCTCCATAGGAGAAAAGGGAGTGGGAAGAGGAGGTCATGCTGCCTTCCTAGGCATTGTATGAGCTGGCTGCATGAGGTAACAGGTTGAAGTTGGAGGGAAAGCCACTGCCTGCCTGAACTAAAATTTTTTCTGGACTCTGCTTGTAGGAGTGGCCCTACTTAAGGTCACAGCCCTGCTGGGCTGATCAGAGCACACACATACAAATAGAGTCCCCATCCTACCCCCACTGCCCAGGAACAGGGGAAGCAGCAGCCTTGGCATGGCTCCTACTGTGTGCCAAACCTTGCAAGCAGTGGAAGTGCTTTTTTTCCCCTTCTCAGGCCAGGTCCAGCTGTTCCAGCTGTTTGCATGGGTGTTGGAGGTCCTTCAAAGTTCCACATGGCACTTTTCATTTCAGATTAAAAACCCCCAGTGCATCATGCCAGACAAGAGGCTGCCAGGTCCTACACTAGCCTCTCGCTCCAGCGCTGAGGGACATAAGCTCTGACTTTTTGAGAGCAGCTCTGCCAGAGCAAAAATTGGGATGATGGCTGTAGATGTTCCCAGTCCACAAGAGACTTGCTAAAGATGAAGAAATCTATCAGATTTTCAGTCAGCAGACTGTCCACGTTATAACCAAGGGAAGGAAGCAAGAACTGTGAGGGAGAGAGAGGAAGGACAACCCAGGACAACGGAGAAGCGATGCCCTCTGCTGCAGTGTCTGCATCCCTGGAGACTTCCTGCCCAAGCACTGTCCTGACTCTTAGTGCTGCAATATCCTTCTACACAGTCCCCTCTCCACAGGGATTTACACCTAGGGTGGAGGGAAAGAGCAGGGAGTGCCCACACCACAGCCACCAAACCAGCAGCTTAGTGAAGGAGGGCATGAGGAGCTGTGAGTGCTCCAAAGGCAGATCCTCTGGGAATGGTCCTGCTCCAGGGAACACTCTATCCTTCCCAGTGATGCTGCCAGCCAATCTACATGTAGCTCCTTTGCCCTGCATTTCCCAGCACTCTGTGGAGCTCCTCATGATGGGGCCCTTGTTTATTGCTCTGTTTCTGTTTGAACAGCTGGAGAAGTTGAAGGATCAGCTCTCAACTGAGGATGGGTCAGAGGTGGCCTATGCCTTGGAAAGTCTCTCAGCATCCCAGCCCAAAAAACGCGGTAGGTTTTGAATTTAAGCCTTGCAGCCATCCTATCCACTCTCATTTCCAGAGCTTCCTTTGTGCAACAAAGACAGTCACAGTAAACATGCCCCAAATATGCTGAAAAACAGCCGGTTGGCAGCTTTTCAAACTGTCCTGGCCCTCTCTTATGGCTGGCTGGTTTAGCAGCTGGTGAGAAGGATTTTGTCCCCCAACCCTGTCTACTGTCGAGGCAGATACACCAGGTCTGCATACCCAGGACCTCATGGAGGCAGGCAGTGTCACATCCTGCTTTTCACAGAGGAGCGTGGGGTTATATGAGCCATGAGTGCCTGCTCTGGAGGGGAGCAGTTCTGTATGAACACGTCCCCACAGTGCACCCCTCGCTTAGCTCTGGCCTCAAAGCAACTGCTGGAGGCATAATGAGGCATGTGGACTGCAGGCATTCCCCTCTGCCAAGGTCAGGGCCTCCCCACAGAGAAAAAAGGAGCACTTGTCTGCTGCTGAAAGACAGCTAAAAAGGATGTGGAAATCAACCAAGAATGCAGGGAGCTAAGATCTGGTATGTCCCCCAGTTGGCCTCCAAGCTTTGTCCAGTCTGTATGCAGTGACTCAGGAGCATATTGCACCACAGCTCCTGAGAACCTGCCCCTGACTAGCACATGGACAATGCTGCTCACCCTGGCTTTCAATGGATTCCTCCACAAAGCAGTAGCAGCTGTGAACCAGAAGTCACTGATGACAGATCTGGCCTAAAAACAAAAGAGTTGCTTCTGCCCTTAGCCCACATGCTCTGTGCATGTGGAAGCTGACAACTGCCAGACAGCCAAGAGGAAATCCCTTTGTGCAAGCCTTGCTTAGATGCTTAGGTGATCCTTAGGCAATATGCAATTTATAAGCACCCCTGAAGGCTGTCATTAATTTGGCTAATGTAATTCATGCCCTCACCAGTGTGGAAGGTTTAATTTAGATAGAACTACTTCCCATTGCCAGGTTTAAATCAGATTCTGAGAGAAATGAAAGCAGGGAATCTTTGTCTTCATCTAAAGTCCTTCCAGTCTGGGAGGAGCTCATGTCTCAGCATGAGCACTGCTGATTCAGTAGTTTTCTTGCAAGATCCTGCTTTCAAAAACCAGGTATAAATCTCTTCTCATACTTGATAACAGGAAACTCATATGGGATTCATGCTGGTTGTGATACAGTTACTTTTTCCAACACTAAAATATACATTCTTCTCTAATTTATTCTTCTTAGAAGATTCTACAGAAGTCAGTGTTGTTTGGAGGATGGTTAGTAGCAGAGTGGTAGTGACTGGGTTTAAAAAAAAGTAAGAACCAGATCCAATCTCTCCTAGTCAGTATCCTGCTCTTCCAGTCAGCCACAGGTGAAAACCCTTGCACACACCTCTGAAGCAGCAAAACTGCTGACCAGTAGACAGGAAAGATAAAACTGGTTCATGAAATTGCTGAAGTAGAACAAAAGGAAACCTTTTAAATGAAGCAACATGAGGAAAACTTTTAGACCCCACATTTACATGATGAGCAGCTAAAAGAAACATCTAAAAGTGTTATATGAACTCAAAGCTGGTTATTGAGCTGTGTTTGAAAGCACAATGCTGGCTGCATGCTGCAGCTCTCTCAAGACATGGGTCTTTTGAAACCTTTTCCAGGGCTAGAGTGGGAAGCTGGAAAAAGTCCCTTGCATGCTGACATCTTTCTTTCGTATCCCTTCACAGCCTGCTTTTGGAAATACTGCATCTGAAGGCTTGTCAGGACTGGAGAATGAAGATGAGCCCTTCCCCAAACTGCCTTGCTGGGTATTAACGTGTTAAGAGTTTGTTCTGTTCCCTCATTGTGCTGCTAATTTGGAAGCCATCCTCCATGACTGCACCACAGCCAAGTCTAACAGGGCCATGACAGGAGCTGGCAGCCCACTGCCACTTGCTGCTGTTCCTTTCTTCCAGGTTTAACCTGCCATGATCTTCTATGCAGAAGAAGTTTACCAACTTTCTGTGCTGTCCTGTGTGTGCCATTCAGGCTGCTGCCACTGTACACTCTGCCCCTTCTCGCCAGGTCCCCTGAGGCACCAAACACTAACTCAGCTTCCCCGGGCTTGGGGCTCTGCCCACATCTGCAGACGCTGCTCTCAGCGGTGTCTGGGTTTCCTGTCACCTCCTGAGCAGGTCTGTGCTGCCCTGGTGGCTGCTGTTGGGACAAGAACGCAGGCTGGGTGTGATGTGAAGGGCTCAGGGCTGGATTGCTGAGCCAGAGCTGCTCCTCGCCGTGTCCCACAGTGTGCACAGGGAGGGCAGGCAGACAGCTCTAGATCCTTTGGATACCATTCCAATAAAGATTTTCTGTTGCACAGAAGCATGTGTTATTTGCTTTCTCAGCCCCTGCAGAGACCCAAAGTGCAGCACATTTCCCTTGATGTTGGCTCTTGTTACCTTAATGGTTCATGTGGAGTTCACAATGCAAGAAAAGCTCCCATTAAACACCTAGGGTTTTAATGTGCCTGAGAAACAGACCTTTCCTTTTGGCCAGGATCAGGAATGAGAGCTGGATCTTTTTCATAGATATTTATGGGATACTGTCCTCATTGGACTGGACCAGACCTGCTGGTTTCTACCTACTCACCCCAAAGAGATGTTTTGAGCAGAGATTTTTGGTTCATCTGGCTGGTCAATACAGGTGCTAGCTGGCCTTTTCTACTGCAGAATTATATCTGGCCCTGTCCAAAAGGAAAAGATCACAATCCATTAGTGATTCCTATATATATTCATCTCAAGTCACATTATCCACATTTATTTGCAGAAGCAAATAAATTCCCGAAAATGGGAACTCAAAATAAATCCTGAAGTTAATTTTGAGGTTTCCAGCAATGTAAATGAGAGCAGGATCTGGTAGCTACTGTGAATGTGTGGAATGATTCTGACTAGCACTGAACTGTCTCTCCAGCTCTCTTGAGCCACGTGATTTAACTGCAGCTTGCCTGTTTCATATTCTCCAAACATTACCTCTCCCAAAGCTGTAATTGCCATCCTACACTCATTGCCTTGGGCTCTGGCAAGAAGCACACACTTACCACAGCAGTACCTTGCATGTGCTTCATTAACATCAGACCTACTCATCCTGTTGCAGGCCAAAGCCAGCATCTAGAGAAGAAAGCCAGCTTGCTTGATTATATCAGTGAAGTCTAATGACATGCAAAATACAGTTTTCTGTTAGCATTAGTTGTTATTTCTTTGGTGGTGATTCAGAACACATTTCCCATTTTCTGTTGCTTTTGTGTGAGTGAAAAGGTACATGGGAGCACGCTTTCACATACCCTCACACTGGCACCAAATCCAGGAAAAAATTATACCCTTTGGACAAGAATAATCTCTCTCTTTCCTTAAAAGTTTGGTGCTCCAGCTGAAAGGCAAGAGAGTTCCAAGAGTTGCACTGAGTGCCCCAAGCTGGTGTTGAGCTCAGATGATTTCAGCTTGCAGGAAGTCCCAGTGCAAGGAAAGGCCAGAGCAGCAGGCTCCATCTGTCACCTGTTTGCTGTAGCCATGCCTTCCTGACCCGGTGTGACAGCCCATCAGCAAGTCAGGAAAACGAATACCATGTCTGCGGATATTTAACAGCTTGCTCTGACCCGAGGCAGGAATTCCCTGGAGTGCAATGCATCATGCTGCTTAGCAGTGATTTTCTGCTACATCCTATCAGTGCAGTTATTTAAGTGCCTGTGGTACCCAAACTACCCCCCATTTCCTGACAGGCACTCTATGCTGCTGTATTAGCTGCTTGTGCTGCAGAGATCAGCATGTATTGAATGCAATTTACTAACTAATTAGAAGCAGAGGTGGTGTTGTTCCTCTCAGGCTTACCCTCTGCATGGCACTGTGGGGGTCCTGTCCTTTTGCCTAAACACACAGAACAGAAACCCTTCTCCTCCACAGTGTGGCTGCTCACACCCTACCCACGCTTGGGCAGTCACTCTTGCTGAAGCTAATGACCCACAGGCAATAATTAAAGGGATTTCCCTGAGACATTCTAGTAGATAATGTGGATTTATTAGAAGAAAATCCTCACAGACATCTGAATGGATTTGCAAATCCAGGCAGCACAGGGCAAGTCCAGTGTGCAACGGATGCTGCAGTTTATCCTCATTTCACGTTTGCTTATCTCCATGCTGTGCACAACAGCTGGAGCCATCCAACATTGTCTAGAAAAACAAATTGTGGTGTTTGGCCTTTCAGACATCATCATATTTGAAACAGCACTTGCCAATTTACAGATTTTAAAGAGTGCTTCTTGAGCCACAGGAAGTCTCAGTGTGCTCAGTGATGGACGAGGCAAAAGAGTAGAAAAACTGTGCTTTCTCCCAGGTAATCCACACAGTGGGGTGGGAGCAGGACTGAAGCTTCCAGCTCCCAGTTCTACCAACACCACCAGAGACCCCTCTGTCCTGCTTTGCTTTCACATTTCCCTTCAGATGAAGGCCATTTCTGCACACAAGTTTCAGCCTTTAAAACCCTGTTTTTTGGTTTTTTTTTGGAAGCCTGGGCTAATACCTGCCAATTACTAAATACTTCTATGATCCAGTAGTATCTTTGCAAAGCTGTTGTGTTAGCACTGGATTCCTTTGGTCTCAGTCTCCAAAAATATGTCATGCTCTGACTCTGTCCATGGTTCTTTTGGCTGGCAGCTGTTTGAGTGGTCAGGTCACCACTTCCATAATCTGCCCACACCCCACACATATGGCTGCCCTGCAAGCAGATTATCTGCAACCTGTCTGGATAAGCTCAGTGCAAGAAGATAAATGTTCCCCAAACTGCGGGGCTGGCTCAGGATGCCTGGTGGCCATGCACTGCAAAGGACTGCCTGGGACTGCATTTGCAGGCTTGCTTCTAGCACAGACTGGAACTCTTGAGCCAGTCAGTCTACAGGCATCCACTGGGCCCAGTTCTCAGACCCTTCACCTGGAAGCTTAAAGGCAGAAAAGCTGTGGGACCAGGAGAAAAGTAGGAAGCAAAACACCAAGATCATCACATATGGACTTACAGGCCTCCTTTTTTCCTCTGACTTTTGAGAGCTTGGTCTAGAAAGCAATCTGCAGTGCTTCACCTCACACACAAGCACTGCCAGCTCACCCACTGAAGGGGGAATGATTTCCTAACTCAGCTGCAGAGCTCTGGCAGGCGGCAAAGACCTCTTGATGTGAGTCACTGCTTTGTGCTGCTGCTCTCAGCAGCATTAGCCTATATTAGAAATATCAATAAAAGTGAAGTTTCTCACAAATTTTCTATGCCTGGGCCTGTCTTGGTCTCTGGGCAGGGCTGTAGGAAAGGAGGGAAATGGGAAAGGCCCCTGATATGCCTGAGCACGTGAATTAGATGTTACCTGCACATCTGAGTCCCAACCCTCACAACAGCTTTTAAGTCTCATTAATTTCCCAAGCTGGCTTTTTGTTTGTTTGTTTGATTGATTTTTTTGTTTTGTTTTGGCTTAGTTTGGGGTTTTTTTGGTGGTTTTTTTGGGTTTGTTTTGTTTTGTTTTGTTTTTGTTTTGTTTGCTTTTTGTTGTTGTCCCATTTTGCTAGCTGATGGCCAGATGCTTTGTGCTTCATACAAGATCAGGAAATTAACACTTAGTTCCCATCTCCAGCATTACTTCCTGCCTAACACAGGGGGTTTGGCAAGAATAACTGTTTTTTCCTTAATCCTGCACAATC
Organism: Phainopepla nitens; assembly: GCA_013400175.1. Taxonomy (NCBI): domain Eukaryota; kingdom Metazoa; phylum Chordata; class Aves; order Passeriformes; family Bombycillidae; genus Phainopepla; species Phainopepla nitens. Next base: position 580,510 of record VXBQ01005610.1, read on the forward strand.
CCTTTCTCAATGGATCTTCTTTTGCAATGCTAAGGATGATTTATACCCAAGAAATAGCAATCTGTGGAATTTAGCTGACATGGACCAAAGTCCAAGAAGTAGAGAGAATGTGAGGTTTAGAAAACATCAGCTAGGAATCTGAGCATTGAGATGTCAGCAGACAGCTCTTCTCAGCTATATTTTATAATCTGGAAAGAAGTGAAAAGGATGAAATAGGATTTAAGATAACCTGTTTTACTCTGAAATGAACTGGAGAGGACATGTTTACATTTTGCCAGACTGAGAAATACTTGAACTTTTAGAGTTGGATTCTGACCATGCCCTGTGCACACATCAAGAGGCTAAAATAAGGCATATGATGCAGACGGCCTTGGAAGTGGATGGCCTCATATTTGGACACTATCCTATGTTATGCATAGGGAGGAATGAAATGTATTCATGAACTAAAAGTCTCACCACATGTCAGGATCTGCCATATGATGAAAACTTGTCTAAATATGGTGCAGATATAAGAGAGAGGTTACTCAAACATCAGGACAAACACTAAGATCTTGTAACTGTTCTTATTCAGACTAACTCCTAGTGAAGACAGAAAACATCTCCTCCCAAACAGCAGTTCAAATGCATTCTAGCTTTGTTCCATAATTCTTATATCCTCTCTTCATCTACCAAACAGCTCCCCTCCAGAAAGAAATGTGCAAAGCAAACTCTCTGCTTTTCATGGACTGCTGTTGGCATCTCTGGAAGTTTTATTTTCAATCCAAAAAAATCTCAGTCCTGCCTAGGATAATAAAATTCTACAAGTTTAACAGATAAATGCCATGCAATAAAAATATATATATATTCTCTGTTCCCTCCTACCAGTGAGACTGTGCACAGCTGTGAGAGCATTCTGACCTGATGAACTGAATATGTTATTATTTGTAAAGGCAACATTTATAAAATGCAACTTGAAACAGATTTTGCAGGAGGTCAATTCCTTGAGTGCTCTGTTATTAGGCAAAAGACAAGACATGAGGTGAGGCATCTTCCATATCTATGCAACGTTTCCAATACACCATCACTCATTCAGAACAGAAGCATCTGTAGGCAAAAAAAAAAAAANTTTTCAAATGCCAGAAATGCAAGGCTTGGTCAAATTCACTGTAAGGTAGACTAGAGGAGATTAAAATGTTAGGAATACTTGTTTGCTTGTAGAGAGGTACTCAGTGGGAAATTAGGACATTCCATGTTATAAGAAGCCATCATTCCCTAAGCCACTCCTCCCGAGCCTGCTGCCGTGACAGTACCTCCAGCAACAGAGAACAGGTGGGTTCTCCAAGCCTGCCCACACCTGGAATACTTTGGCTTACCTACAGGAACTGCTAACCCCTGGTGTTGCCGAGGTGGCTCACTCCGATCCGGTCCAGAGGAACTCCAAACCTTCTCTTGGGCAGCTCAAGCACTTTCCTGCACGAGGAAAACGAGCAGACAGGGAGGGAAACAAATGAGAAAAGACATCTATGAATAATCAAAATGTTACTACGTGTTTGATTCCTCCATTCATCCCACTAACACCTTAGTGTTCAGATAGAACAGTGTGCAGGAATAGCCAAAGGTGTGAGTGTTTAAAAATAAGGTGCTGCATTGTCTTACAACAGGCTGCAGTTGCAGCTGTTTCACAGACTGGCTGAGCTTGATCCACTATCCCTATTCTTATTTCACAGCAAACTAACTTCACAGGTTAACTGCTATTCATAAAAGAAAGGTGATACCCGGCATTTATAAAGGGAATTGTTTCCTGCACAGTATCACATACTGCAGGTGACCCATTACCTGAGTCTTTGAGAGCTCCAGGGTCAGCTGGGGCTGAGATAAGCAAGGAGGTAGAAAGTATTGCACAGTAATAGAGGGGACGAGTCAGAGATGCTCTAACAGGGTTTTTCTATAGGTTCTCTGGCAATGTAGGGTTCATCAAAATTGCATAGGAGCAGTGCTTTGATGAGATTGAAAATGGGAAGATTTTGGGGTTGATTTTTTTTTTCCTATTATGGTAAATTTCCTGACAATTTGATGAATGAGGGTATGAGGAACTTGTGAAAGAATTTCTACACAGCAATATTTTTTTGCAGTTCTTTTCATATAAAATAATATGTTTTCCCATCTTAATTCAGCATTTTTAGAGCATTTTGTCCACCAGCAGAAGTCTTAATTATTTGTGGAAATGGCAAGAAATCCTGCAGCTGAGAATAATCTCAACTTTTGCCCTCAGAAATAATTGCCAGTGAAATGCAAGTCCAAGAGAAGCCCTGGAAGATTAATTCCTTATTCATCCTTGCTGAGGAACATAAATAAAAATAAATTTTGCTCTGTAAGTGGGCAACTGCAAAGTAACAAGCAGGAAAGAATGCTGTGGTGCACTCAAGTCTAACTTTGTGCCAGCACTGTCAAGCTGCCTCACCCTGGGGCTTTGAGGCTGTGCACACCCCACCCAGAACTGTGTAGCCCTTGGTCTCATCTGAGCAGGCTCCTTCCCTCACACCTCTGGGGCATGGGCTGCAGTCCAGCTGCATCATTCCAGCGCCCACAGCCCTGCTTTTCTCTTCTAGCTGCTTTTCAGATGAGGTCAGGGAATGGGAATTGCTGGTTTATCCCGTGTGAGGGGAGCACCCCATCACTGCTGGAGCAGTTACAGAACAACACAAAGGAAGAGGAGCCTTTTGTTGGGCCTGTCCTTTCCTCAGGCACCAGCGTATCCACCACTGCTGCACCGAGCCCTGGGGAAGGCAAAGGGAAGGAAAGCCAGGATGCTCAGCCTGTTCCTCAAGGGAAGCACTGCTTTCCCCGCAGGTGGGGAGGCACAGGCGGGACACTTGGGCCGCCAGAGCCATCCTGACCCTGCCTGGAGAAAAGGGGAATTAACTCCCTGCACTGGAACTGGATGGCCCCATGAGCTGCACCACTGCCGTGCTCGGAGCAGGGATGCGGAGCTGTGCCCGTGCCGTGCTCTGGGCTCGGAGCAGGGATGCGGAGCGGTGCCCGTGCCGTGCTCTGGGCTCGGAGCAGGGATGCGGAGCTGTACCCGTGCCGTGCTCTGGGCTCGGAGCAGGGATGCGGAGCGGTGCCCGTGCCGTGCTCTGGGCTCGGAGCAGGGATGCGGAGCGGTGCTGTGCGAGCGGTAGCGCAGCCGCGCGTCCCCTCTTGCGGCCGCCCCGCGCCACGGCAGCCCCGCCACCGCGCCATCCTCCGCTCCGCAGTGTCCCCGTGCCTTTTTCTACTTAAAACAGCCTTGTCTAAGATTCCCGGAGGTTGTGTCTCTCTGTCTGCCCGTGGATCTTTCCATCTCTCCTGCCTCGCTTTTCCCGTTCTTTGCAAAGAGTTTCAAATGATGTTGATGCCAGACCAGGATCTGGGCTCTCCTGTAATCGGTGGGTGTCAGAATAAGCTGTTAAGTGGACTAACATTTGATCTGCTCTTTTCCAAAAGCTTCTGCTCTGTGCCAGGCACTGTACACACGGCATTGATTCGGGGGACTCAATCTATTTATCAGCTTTCACAAATTAATTTCCTGGTCTCTAAAGGTGACCAGCCCAGCCCGTACAGGAACGAGCTGCTATCTACTGGCGGAGCTACCGTGACAGTGTGCTCAGTCCTCGGTTTTACTCCTCTAAGTGCAGCAGCCTCTGCCTGTTTCTATCTAAAGGTACTTTTCTATCAAAAGCCCTATTACTCTTTCATAGCATCTGTCTGATCTGCAGTCCATGCTGGTAGTGGTATCACTGCAGTGATCAAAGCAGCTCAGGTGGTTCTAAGAAATGGTTCAAACCCAAACTTAAAAGCTAAATAGCTCCCCCAAAGTGATAATTCCAACTCCAAACTGCAAACTGTGCTGATGCTGCCAGGAAAAGAGGAATTTTGTGCAGTGTGTAATTCACTTCCATGAGCTTATTATTCAGAGACAAGCTGTTTTTCACCACAATTTCCCCCTTTGTTTTTTTTTTGTTTGCTTTTTGTTGTTGTTTTGGGGATTTTTTTTTTGTTTGTTTCTTTGTTTAGTTTTTCCCTTGTACTGCACATAGGATGAAAGATTTCCATCCAAAAACATGAGAAAAATTTGGAATACCATGTACCTTTGCAAAAAAGCATAGCTTCAAAAATGACCTTTGTTTTTTCTTTGCCTGGAAAGGGAAAACATGCTAAAAAATAAATGAAGAGTGAGCTGATTTTGATATCTTGAAGAGGCGGACAGAACAGAATAATTCTACTTAAGGTTTTAAAAATTTTGTATTTTATGACTTTTGGCTGCAGCCAAACAGTCCTAGTGGCAGACTGGGTGGATAAATGGAAAAACAACAAGAAAAAATTGCAAAATGTTCTTTGAAAAAAGTACTTGTAATATTGACTGGCTCTCATGAATACTTTCCATTTCCAGACTAAGCTCTAAGCACGTTATTAAATACTTTGTGGCATTAGGGATGCCATCCAAGAGAAGACAGTTACCAGAAGAGCAGAACAAGACAGGGAAGCTCTCTCAGATACAGAGAGCAGCCCCTAAAGCTGTGCCCCAAACTCGCTGTCTCTCCCCAGCCACATCCAGCATCACTCATTGCTTAGCCCTGTTATAAACAAGTTTATCTTCAAACACACACTGCTGTATTGATTAAACCCTGACTTATCCAAAGCTGATGGAGGTCTTGAAACTCCTTCTACTGTCTGCCTGCCCATTTTCATGATGTGTCCTTCATCTTTCTGTTCAGAACATCCACTCCACCACAACCTCTTTCCATCCCAGTCTTAGGAGCACCCTGTGCTGCTCCTCTGCTTATGAACCTCAGGCACTACTTTTGCTTTCAATAAGCTCACGATCAGAAATGTAGTTTTAAACTGAATATTAGTTCACACCGGTGGAAAGAAGTGTACTGGAAAATCACATACTCTGGAATGTTGTCTGGTAGCTGTGCAGCACTGTAGGGATAAATGGACTAGTGCACGTATTATACATCACAGCTGAAGGGTGACACACTGTTTGAGTGGTTTCTGATCAGAGGCACCTCACAACTGACCAGCAAACCTGCTGGGGGCTAAAGCCATCAGTGTCCAGAACACCTAGCAACAGCCTTCCTCCAACTTGATCACTGGCAGGAGCATTTAAGAGTTTACCTCTGTTTGCCTTTAGCATCCACAGAGGATGAAGAAATTCTGTCAATCGGGGAGCCAAATCCTGGGAAACTTCTTTTCTTCTTGGTCTCAGTCACCTCGTTCTCCAGAGACACCAAGTCATCGAGAAGGAACAATTTGGCTACCAGGTTGGTGGCTGACTTCTCTTCACTTGCAGGGGGATAGTCTCCCACACCCAGAGCAGCAGAAGGCTCCAGAGGCTGCAAAAGAAAGCAGTCAAATTTCAGTTTGCTGGCTGCTCAAGTCCCAGAAAAAAAAAAAAAAGTATTCAACCAATGTCATAGGAGCAGTTCTGTAAATACAGAACTACCACGACACTGGGACAACGTTTTAAAACAAAGTTCCTTCTCCGAAATGTGGCCTTTTTCCACTGACAGGATTTTGCTGTCAAAGTCTGGAATTTTTTTTTATAGAACTGAACTTGTTCTCATTATTATTGCAAGAAATATTAAAATTTGTTACTTCACAAAGCCCATTTCTGCAGGCCATCTCACTATCCCTATCTCAGCACTGTGATTAGTATCACTTATAGCATGAACTGGGTAATTTAATCCTTCTGAAAAATGGAATCACCGTTTCCTGACTCCAATATCCATTCTGATAGTTTTCAGGAAACTCACTTTTGTTTTTTTAATGAATGCTAATAAGTAGTAATGAAAACTTCTACATAAGTCCGTCCATATCTGAAAAAATAATTAATTGTTATGCAAAAAATGTCCCAAAAAAAACTTGCTCAGCCTTGACATTCAAAGAAATTATGCAGTAACACTACATGGGGAGGAGGAAAGGAAAGAACACACTGTTGAACTGACACAGCACTCTGAACCTTAATTACAACATTAGGCTTGACTCCATTTCAAAACCAAACTTTGCTATAAGAATAGCTGAGAATACTGGGGTCTATAGAGGAAGAAATGAAATGAATCAAAGTGAAATAGTTGCTTTGCATATAACAGAAAAATGCAGGGCAGCAGTTAGTCTACAAAAGCAAACCCAAATTATTGTCTCTTTGAATGAAATGCACCTTCTTGTTCACTTGATCTTCACAGAATTAGATAGAAATACTACAACTTACACCATCAAACAGGTTTACTCTGTCTTTAGAAGCACACCACTATTATTATTCATACATGGTGGGTTTAGTACATGTGTGAAAGGGCAGCACATGGATGATGCAACATCCTTGTCTGCTCCAGTTGTGGTGGGGATGTTCCCCACTACTGATGGGTGGCAGACAGTGATGGAGTGTATAAAACTGTGACCTTTATACGAGGAGGAGCACATGATCACAATGATCACACCAGTGGTGTAGCACTGTTGAAACCTTTAGAAAGGATCTCACACTGTCCCCTGACTCTGCTTTTTGTGAGCTTCAAGTACACAGAACAGTCCTTTCAGTTCTCCTTTAGGGTTATAAAACTTTCATAGAGGTTTGCAACCGAATGATGCTTTTTAAAAAGACTGAACCCTTCCTTCTTGTTAGTGGGGATAAATATCTACAGTAGCAGTTGCAACAAGAAGGGCAAAAAGAGCCTCTGCTCTTGAAGGCCTTGCAACTCCACTTACTTTGTCATCAAAAGACATAATGGAATTGTAAGAAGTAAAGCGACAGCTAAAATGCTAATCAGAAGAAGAAAACTATTTTCTTCTGGTAAACCACTGAACAAATTACAATTTCACAGATAAGCAGAGATGAGAGTGGGTGTAGGTGGTATAGTGGAAGGTTTGCAAACTTAAGAACAGCAATGAAATGAATAAAATCTAGTAATTTTTTCCTCAAGAGAAAGAACTTCCCAGTCCACCCAGTGAAGTCACCAGATGGTGGATTTAAAATAAATATAAGGAGTTACTTTTTAAACACAGCACACAGATGAAGGGGGATGTGTTGCCAAAGAATGTCGTGGATACTGAGATTTTAAACTGGTTCAAAGACAAATTCTGGCCCATTAGCAGCTAAAACATGCCCTGGTCCAGTGGAGGTCTCTAGATCTAGAAGTCTGCAAAGATGTTATTTTCTCATATTCTTTTCACAAAATATCCATCACTGATGGAGGCAGGATACCAGGTGTCTGTGGCACCAGAACAGCAGCTGCTGCAGGAGCACTTTTGGACAATCAGGTCATGCTTATGTGAAGACAGAAAGCAAAGTAGAAAGATCCATCAGTATAAACATCTAATGTTTAAGTTGATCTTAAAACCTATCTAAAAAGCCTAGAGGCAAACAGTGCTACTTTGAGTAAACTTTTAGATACTTGATTTTTTTTTCTTTTTATGGCATGAAACCATTACATAAATACCCTTTCTGCCAAATCAGCCTTATGTCAAGATGACATAAAAATAGGGAATGCAGTAGAAGTATTTTCAGGTGCAACCCCTACATACTATCCTGTGTGAAACATGAGACAGCTCACCCATTTCATCTGCTGCTTTCTTTTGCAAGCTTAGGCAAGTGACTTTGATCCTTTCCCCTCATGGTCTAGTCCATCTCCTTTTATTTGTAATTTTTGTTCAGGTGATCTTCTCCCAGGGATCTCGTTATAGCTTCTGAAAGCTGCAGCTTTCTCAAGCTATTATTTGTCTTTCAGAAGAAGAATTAAACTTCCCCTTCAGTGTTAGAGAACTTCGCTTTTCCCACTGCCATCACCTCCTTCCCCTCTTCGGGAAGTTCTCTATCCACTGGACAATGTTTTAACACAGAGAAAATCCCCAGGTGTTTTGGGAGAGGCTGTGAGAATTTGGGTGAGGCCTCATTCAGTCTGTCTCCCCAGAGCCATGAAATTTGCATCTCTCTCTTCTTGATGCTCCTCCTTGGTCCTTACAGAGTCAATACTGATCCTTCACCTTCCAACAGTGTTTGGATACTCCAGTGTCTTCCTCACTCTGTGGCTAAAAACACCCAAGGAAGAGCAGTTATGTGATAACCCCCAGAAACTTCACCTACCTCTGGAGCTGCCTCTGCAAGGAGCACAGAGCTGGAGTTCCACCAGAGCAGGGCAATCACAAGGGCCACGAGCTGGAACTGCAGCATCTGCAAAGGAGAACAACCTGTAAATGATTCCACAACTGCATCCCCTTGTTCCACAGGTCTTAAAGAAGTAAAAACAAAGAGAGGCCCTCCCCATGGCTGTTAATAAGTTTTATCTGTCAGAGTTACTGCATCAAACCCAGCAACCAGATAATGCCAGCTGAATGCTCTTCACCCTTGCATGCAGAATCTCCTCTGCTCCTTCCTATACAGCCCTGCCAATCTTTTGATTCCTGCCTGCACAGCAGCCAATCCTTGCAGCAGCAGCAGAGAGGAATGCAAACTTGCCTTAAAACCAGATGAACTGGATGCTCACTTGTAAGCAGGGAGACTTGGGCTGGTAGCCCAGGCTGACCCTGACCTCCTCACATGCTGGAGAGGTTCCTAAAGCTGTGACAGAAGTCACATACCCCTCCAGTAGTATTTTGAAGGCAAGGCTGCATTTTGCTAGTTCTCACCTTGATCTAGCGGGAACCACAACTTCCAGTGGCATCCTGCAATAAAATTATTCACAATATGCTTGCAAAGGGATGTGCTGCTGAGACTGGGAGTGGTCTGACCAAGTGTCACAGCTGCAGAACTGCAGATGCCCTCCAAGCCTTTAAATAATGCAGGGAGTTTTGGGAGGCTCAGGATGGGGAAGATGCTTGGTTACCTCTGGACACAGGCTTAGTCTACATTGTTTAAGCCCTTATTTGGATCTAGATCTTAAAACCTGCTGTGCCTCCAATTCCTCAGGTGGGAATGTTTCAGATGACAGGAAGAGCTGGGCTGTGGCCTTTTGCCAAATCATCCGCTAATTTGCTGATTTCTCTGTCTCCAGGTCCTGCCCCAGAGTATAGTTCAAGTCTGATTCTGCCATTCTTTGCTGACTTTCCACTTGGCATAAGCAGAAACACCAAGAGTGTATGAATAGATATATACATATATAATTATTATTGCTATTGCCCATAAAGGATGGGCAGTTAGGAGAAAAGCTGCTGGTTGCTCTGTCGGGGTGAGGCAGACAGCTCACTGCAATCAAAGGACAAAGTCAAAGCACTAAGCCACTGTCTCTCAGCCTGACAGCAACAGCCATTGCTTGACATAACCCAGGGGTCTGCCTGGGTGTTTTTAAAGCTGTAACCTTCTACAATGTATATTTTTGTATCTGGGTGTGCATTGAAATTTGAAGTAGCAGTCTACTACCTTCACAGGTAACCACATCCTGATTATTTGGATAAAGAGATGTAAAAATAAATGGCAAGGTTAAAAACATATGTTTATTATGGTTTAAGATCTGTGCTGGTATTCATTCAACCCAAAGACTAAAGAGCTAAAAATAGCAACTGGTACACTAAGGAAAATAAACAGTAAGGCACCTGCACACTGAAGACATTTGATTAACTGGTCAGAACTCGACGCCAGTGAAATTAGAAGCAGAGGAAATTGTAAGGACTTAAAGCTTGGCTCTACTTCCCAAAGAAATAAGCAGCTAAAGAGGTGGTGTGACTGACTGAAAAGAGAGCAAAATTTAAGTCCAACAAGATCCTGTTGTACTAATTTTCATGCAGCAATGGGACCAAGGCAGGAGAAAATGGCAGGGTTATTGTAGTGGAACAGTTCAGCTTCAGAAAAGCAATTGCAAAACTAACGATGCAGTGAGCACTATGTAAATACAATTAAAATCACACTTTCTTCTGCCAGTCTGGGACTTCATTTTACCACCTTCAGCCATGTCATAGGACCTTAATTATTGAAAGAAGTGATTGGTATTTCTCCTTGAGCTCATTTGTTGCAACTGGCCAAGCAGAGCCCTCTGGCCAAAAAGGGGTTTTCCCAGCCATGCACTGGCTATTGCTTCACCCCATCCATATTTTACCTTGACACATTCCAAGAGAGGCTTTAGGAGAGGCTGGACAGTATTTGTTACTGAGGGAGAATAAGCAAAGCTCTGACAAGCTTTTCAAGATGCACCCTTATTATATGTATTGAAATTCCATCCTTCCAGAAAATTCTTCACCACCAACTTCACAGAGCTAGGTCAAGGGATTGGTGTATAATTCCATGGCTGTAATATCTCAGGGTCCTGTGTTATCTGACATAAAATATGGTTTTCCCTTCTCTAAATGTAATTGCAAGTCTGAAATTCAGACATATTTATGTGTCTTAGTGATACTTTAGTTTGAAATGTGTCAAAACTAAAATTCCTCATATAATTAGGCATCTTTGTTGCAGGTCCAATTAAAATAAAATTAAAGATAAAAGAAAGAACAGTATTCTACCTTATCAAAGCAGGATAAACATACAAAACTTTTACTTAGGAACCTGTGCAGAGCCATTTTCCAAGAAAAGATCACAAGAAAGCAAAAAGCTCTACCAAACAGAAACTGTTAAGTCTCCAACATCAAACCAAAGGACTTAGAAGATGTTTTTCTTATGAAGAAAAAAACAAACCCCAAAATGACATCCTGAAGATAAGTGGGCTGAACAAACCCCAGACAGAATGCAATTCATCACCAAGCTCCAAACCCATTGCCTGTCAAAAATGGTAACAGCCATCATTGTTCTTACCCATTTGAACTACGATATTTCACATTACTGTGGAGATTACTCTGCAAGCATAAATCACAAGGGACTTATTTTTCTTACTGGCCTGTTAGCAAGAGAACCGAGGCAAGACATCATGCCTTGCACTGCAATCCTTCACTCCAGCTGCCAGTCTGTATTGATGGCTGTGCTCTGCTCCTTGCTGCGACACCAGCACGGGACATGCCCAAGCCCCCCGCAAACAAGGACCTTGCTTTTGTAATGAGCAGCCTCTGGCCAAGCCCAGAAACCCCTGAGGCTTTGCCCTGCATGCTACCAAGATGGCCTGATGCAGAGCCAGGGCTTGGCTGTCCCACAGGCATTGGGAAGCTCCTGGCAGTGCCTCTTTGGCCTCCAGTGCTCCTCTTATAGCACTGGGGTAGCCCTGAGAAGCCTTCACCTCCTGTTAGCCAGGAAGGTCTCTGGGACTGTGCACATTCCAGCCAGCTGGGGGAAATCAGAGCTGTGTCTGCAAGCCAGTTACTCAGCTATTTTGTTACTGCCCCAGCACCACAAAATAGAATATTAACTACTGCTACCTATCTTAATTGAATTGATTAATCAAATTGAATATTCACACTGGCCTTGTTATGCTCGCATTGTACGCCCAATGGGAATATACCTTGGCCAAAAAAAAATTATGATGGATGATTATCTTACCAAAAGAACAACTTAAAAATGGCTTTTGTGAAGTTCTAAGAAGGATGCTCCCGCTTGAACAAATCTGCCTTACTTTTAAAAGTTGTAAAAGGTATTCTCTGAGCACATATATCGCCACAAAGCCAAAAATACTGCCCCTACCACAATCCTAGTGATTTCAGAACTGCTGAAGGACCCTGTGTTTCTCAGGTGCAATCTTGTAGTTATGTAAATGCCGAGGAAAAGGGAGAAAAATCAAAATGAATCCCACCCTCAGAAAAAAAAAACAGAGCTCAAAAATAGGTTAGAGGTGTTTTTGTTCTCATCCCACAGACAAGATATGGAGCATTTCTCACATATTGCTTTCTAGAAGATACTGAAGCCACACATTGAAACATGGGACTTCTGTGACAAAATGAAATGTAAGCTGCCACTGTCAGGCAACTTTATGTTGTTAATAATGTGTTTTCTGGAGTAGGCGTAGATTTTTAAACTGCCACATATTTTGTTACATGTGGTACAGACACTGGCAACTTCTGCAATGTATATTTCCTTCTATTTTCAGTTTCCTGAATATACAGATAAATAGAGGCAGGTAGGTTTCATCTAGTGTAACCAGAGAGAACTTAAAATTCATAAACTTATGCAAGAGGCCTATGATTAGTTATTTTGAGATAACTAAGTATTTTTGTGTCCCAAACAAAACTTTTTGTCAGACAGTATTTCAAGGCCAAGCATGTTCCACTTCCTGAAAATGAAGTTCCTTCAAGGTTTCTCAAGGCAGTCAAGATTTGTCGATTGATTTCCAAAGTCTTCATTTCAATAACTGTATTTCCTGTAAGATGATTTCCAGTGTTCGGTCCTGACATGTTCTCTTATCCTCACATTAGTCACCTTTGCCAGTTTGACAGTTGTGCTTTGGCTCAGAAGATGCTCGAGCACACAGCTGCTCCTCCCACTTGTGCTCAGACAAAGCAGAGTTTTATGCCATGGTTTCAGCCATGGTTTAGTCGCTGCAGGGCTCACCTGGACCCTGCCCACACAGGACACGACGTCTGTGGGAGCTGCACTCCATCATGTGAAGAAAGGATGGAAAGGTGACCCTCTAATTGCCATCAGGAGCTCAGCAAGTGCATAAATGAACACAGCCCTGCCAGGGCACCTTTGCTGAACAGACACAACTGACAGAGGTGGGCAAACACCTGTGAAAGACTCGGCAGCCATGGTTCTCATCTCTTCCCTTGAAAACAGGGCATGAAACCAAATGGTCATACAGAAAAAATGAGGACAATTTTCTTTAGAATGGGCAGGAAGGACACAGGTTGGACTTCTTGCAAAGCTGGCCACACTTTTACACTATTATACTGTCTAATAAATTCATTTTTAGCAACAGATTTCAAAAATTAAAACTCCAAACTCACATATATACCATAAAAGTAGGAGACCATGAAGCAATAGACAAACAGAAGTGATGAAGCCCATCTAGAAACAGAGGGATTATTAAAAAAGTAGGATGCTGTGAAGTGTAAGAAAATATCTCTAAGTGGAAAAAACCTATTTGCACCTTTCCTTAAAAGATAATTGAGTAAGCTGCAGTATTCCTGGTATGTAGAATGGAAAACAAAACATTATGAGACTATTCTTCATTGCCAACAAACTCTCAACCCTACTATTTATATATGTACTGACTAAACATGCCAACTTTTCTTAACATTTCTAAAAACTTGACATTCAGCTTTCTTTCTTCTTTACCACAAGAGCCAAAAACATTTCATTGTTAGAGTGCCATCTTCAGCATTTGAAGCCAAAATAAGAAACTTTTCCATCAAGAAATATCAATAATTAGATTGTGTTTCTCTATATTAGGAAAATAATATTCTTTCCGAACAGCATTGGAGTGATAAGTATATCTTCACACCAGGTATAAAGAGTACATCAGCAGAATAGGTTATCAATATAAAAACAGACCATTTAAAGTGTAATAAAAATATCCCTCAAGATAAGGTTTTAAGAGAGTAGAATGGCATTGGAATTTCTTAACAAGATTCAAACACTGATACTGATTTACTGGATAAACACTTAAACATTCTGATCAAGGGTATTACTTGAAAGAGGAAAGTCTTGGGGAGATGCATTGCAAATGTAAATTAGAGAGTAACCCACCTCTCTGAGTTAAGTAAGAAGAAAAGGAAAGCTGCAAGCACTTGCAGTCTTCGTCAGGGTCTAACAACAGAGCTCTTACAATTGTTGTATGTTTTAATTGGCTACTCAAGAAGCCCAGAAAGGCTTCTTCTTCATCTTGTCATTCATTCAGAGAGTGAAAACAAAGTCCTAATCTGCTGAAATCAGATTGGCAGGTATTTATGAAAAATGAAGAATGCCTGGTCCAGTCAGATATGTTTTGCACTTTTCCCATCATTTACACCATAGATTTGCTTGGTTTGAGCTGGGGGTTTTTGCCTGTTATTCCTCATAATGTTCAAAGTATTTTACAGGAAAAGTAGGTTGAGCTGCATTTTGAATACAGGTGAGCAGAGACAGATAAATGCAATAATAAGTTTCCTGAGTTAAGCAGAGGGCAGAGGCACAAAATGTTCTCTCAGCTCCTCAGCTTTCAGCTCTGCACTCCCCATGAGAGAACAATCATTTCAAATTAAAAAACCAAGTAAGGAAAGCTAAGGGCAATGCACGCTACTGCTTCAAAAATTAGTGGATTCTGAACTTTACTGTAGCCTCTGGACATCCAAACCAAACGTTATTTGCATGTATTTACTTGTACAACTTGAGTGTGGGAGGAAAAAAAAAACAGTGAAATAGTTTTGAACTCAGAATGGAGAAATTACAACGACTATCACAGAATCGGAGTCTGTCTTCACTTACAGGGGTACAAAACTGAACTAGTCAGATCACAGGATAATGATAATTACTCTGTTAGTGTAGGAATGTTTTTGCGTTTATTATATCATTGCAGGAATGCAGCAGAATCTGGATCAACATTTGTCTAATATGGGATATAGTAAAATCCTCCTGCAGATCCATAAATTAAAGATTTTTCCTAAATCATTTGTCTCATGTTTTCCAATATGTTAGACATAGCAAACTTGTCTACCACATATGATATTTAGTAATGCAAAAGAATTACTCTGCCACAGCTTTTCAGCTTATTTTAAGAAGTAATATGCATTTGACAATAACTTACACAAAAGGAAAATCCATAACAATATAAACAGACAGCAGTTTACTGCAAAGCACTGCAAGAGAATAAAAATAATTTATCACTGTTGTAAAATGCACTGACATATTCTGTTTAAATATTGGCTGATTAACTGAAGGAAATAAGTTTCCACTGAATATTTGTAGCTCAGTTTTACTACCAAAAATCCTAGGTGATAGGCACCTTATTATCTTAATTCCAAACTGGAAATAGTAGTTGTGCTTTTCCCATCAGATCTGGGCATCTTTATACCCTTTGCAGTAAAAAAATAAAAAATGGTCAATTAAAAAATAATTGAAGAAAACATCAAAAAGAGGAAAACACCAAAGGTAAAGAGAGCTTCAGTAAAGAGAGCAGAAGACATGAAACATCCCCAACACATTCTGCCCTCACTCCTCTTACCTTGCATTGGATGCAAGCAATTCCAACTTTAATGGTCCTGCTATGTCCTTCCTCCTAACTTATCCTTAATGTTCAGCTTTCTTTCAGAGTTTTTATAGTCTCTGGTGTAGGCTACAAACTCCAATCCCTGCCTTTGCTTTCTCTTACATAATTTCTAAGGATTTTCCACTGATCCTTGCCCTAAACCTTTCTCTGTCCTGCACTCTCACACACATACTTGCCTCACTTTTGTTATATTTTTCCCTGTGATCAAAATGATTAGGTTATAATTAAAGGTCTAGGGGTTTGCTCTGTTGTTTTGTTTTTTCTTTCTTTCATTTGATTTCAAGATTCAGATAGTTGGAAGGAATCTGTAGATTCATGGGAGTGAATGTACTCCCATGGGAGTAGAAAGATTTTCAGCAGCATCATCATTCCTCTAAACTCTCACTTTTTCAAACTGCTGTAAAGAAACACGATGTCCTGAGTTATTACTGAGGGTTTTTTTAAAACTTCATTTCCTGGAGACATCAGAAGGATTATATTAGCTTCAGAAAGAAATTAGTGTATTTTTAGTAGACCAAACACCACTGTAAGCTAAGCATTAGAAAAGGAGTGCGCTTTGTAAAGCAAGTGACAAGAACTTAAGTCTTTCAGATACCTCATTTCTGTTATTGAAATGTTAAGTTATTGAATTGTAAAGCATGAGCTGTGGAGATGCCTATCTTCCCTAGGCAGTACCAGAGGACTTATTTCTTTCCCTGTTTGCCTCTCTAGAGTAAGTCTATATTCTTTCTGCCCCTTTTTAAAAGTCTCAGGTTTTAATAGATTAGCAAAGCATTTTAGACCTGTTTTGGAGTTCAAAATTCTAACCAGTACAGTCTCCTTAAGAGTTAATTCACAGTAATTTTATTCCCTAAATAGATAGCACAGTACTTTCAAAGTAGTTTTTACTCTGACTTGCCAAAAGCTGTTCCTACAGGCCATGGACAGTAAAAGGAAATTTGCAGTATGTGGGAAAAAATTGCCAGCCAAACACTTTGATTTCATTTGTCTTGATTGAAGTGATTAGAGAAAAATAAGAGTTTAGTCATATTGAGGCAAAGCAAGGACTTCTGCCCCACCCCTGGACACTTTCCAGGCCAGGCTGGATGGGGCTCTGAGACACCTGGTCTAGGGGAAGGTGTCCCTACCCATGGCAGGGGGGTTGGCACTAGATGATATTTAAGGTCCCTTCCAACCCAAGGTATTCTGTGTTTGTACAGCATCTCTCAGTGCAGGCTGATATGGGAATGTGGCCCAGAGCAGATCTGCAGAAATACTGCAGAAATAAACAAATGTGTTGGCCACAGGAGCAGCCACGCCAGTGTCAGGCAGGTTGAGACTCTTCTCCACTATAGGGTGTAAGAGAGCAGTGATGGCTGCTGCAGAAGTCCAAATGGGCTCTGTGGGTACTGGAGGAACAAGAGAATGAAAACAGCACAGACAACCACCACCAGACTGCTGAAACACAGCTGAAAATGCTGCTGCACAAAGAGAACTGGACTGAGGTCCATTTTACTGCATTTAGGTGGTGGTTTGGTGCTGGCAGTCCAAGGGTACAGCAGTACATGACTACGTGTCTAAAACAAGCAAACAGGATCTCAGGAGGAAAAAAAAAAAGATAACAACAATCTAACAATGAGGTATTATTAGTTTGTGGGGTACCTTAGTGACATATGACCACAAGGTGCTGCTGACCAGCTACTGCAGTTCCAGGCCCTCAGTTTCTTCTTCTTTATTCTGTTGGAAAGACACAAGGTGGCACTCACAGGCATTTACTCCTCTTGAGAGTTTTTACAGGTCCTATCTTAAGGTCTTCAAGCATCTCTGCAGGACTCCAATCTGCCACCATGCTCGGTGTTGATGTGGCTGATGGGAGACCTGGGCTGTGGCACTGTGAGTAAGCTGATGACAGAGAGCTGAGTGAAGGCATTTTAGTGTTCCACAGCACAGGGGAAAGTCTGGAGAGCAGCTGAGACTCAGCCATCCACAACTCAGCACCTCACAAGAGTGAGGGAGAGGGGGGAGCACTGCACAAAACACAGCAGAGGTACAGCCACAGTGTCACCTCCTTTGGCTCCAAGAGGAAGTCTAAGAACTGGCATCAAAATTTTCTTTTATGCTCTCCATGGATCAGTGACACTAGAGCAAAGCTCCAGCCACTTTTGTTCCACCTGTTGGACCTACTCTGATGCTGAGGCTTTTCCTTTAAGAAAAGTTATTTTCTATTTCACAATTTATCACTGTATCCTTCCTACAAAATCTAAAAATTCAGAAATGGTTGCTGATACACACAACTATCATTAACTCTGACTAGGAGATGTGAAAGACTCACATCTGGGTAATTTGTCATCTTCATGGGCTGCTTCTGACCTTAGCATAAGACATGTTACCAGCACATAAGTGGGTTTTGTCTCTGGGGAAAAAGAAACACCAACAAACAAAACAAACAAATAAGCAAAAAACCAAAACAAAATAAGAAATACTAGTAATAAAAATTAATAGTGTGTTAGAGTGTTAACATTTAATTTCCTGCTCTAAATTGACTTTGAATTATTAGCACCTTTTTGACACCTTCTAGTGAAGGCTGCCAAGGAAAATAAAAAAGGTATATGGTGGTTACTCTGCTGGCAGAGCATCTAAGGAACAGATATTATGAACAACACTGTGGTTTAATTATACAAACAATATAATTAAGTTAAGACAACCAAGAGTTTGGAAGGAGTCTTTACCATCTTAACCATGAATGAATAAGCAAACACAATGTGATTTTTCTCAAACATGAAGACAAAAAAAAAAAAAAAGAAAGTTTGAGGAGGTAAGGACACGAGACATGAAGCTCTTTTTGTTACCATCCAAGACAAACCCAAACTCACCTCCCTGCTGCCCTCATGGTCCCACAAGAACTTCCGTAAATCTTTCAACACAGGTTTGCAAATCAGTTGAGCTAGCTGTTTTCCTTAAGTAGACAAGTTCTGATTCAGAGAGCAGGAGTTAGCAGGGGTTCACTTGTGTAAGCATTGAGCAATCTTGCTCTTCAGCACCCTTGCCTGTGGAAACTATATTTGGGACTGTCAGACCTTGTCTGTACAGGCTTGGGAATGGAACATGAGTATACCATGCTTGATATTTTTGCACTTTTAGTCCTTCCCTTTTCCCACTGAAACATGCAGCCGTACTGTTACATCCCTATGATCTAAGCCACAGGAGCCTCCTCAGTTTGTCACTAAGTTGTCCCATGGGAATTCCACCTTCCAGCCAAGGGAAGTGTTTAACCCTTTCCAGGAACCACTGATTCCTCCACAATGTCACACATTTGGCACTCAGAAATCAATGTGAACAGTGCAGGGTCCAGCAGATGTTATGGCCCAAGAAAAAGATCAGTCCTCAGGAATTTTTGATTGATCTAGCATTGAGTAAAGGCTTGTGACTTGAGGCATTCTGATTACTGGGATCATTCATACTTTCACTAAACACTGAGAGTGTCATCAGGAACAGTCCAGTTCTCGGTTTAACGTGGGAAAACAACACCACATTGAAGCTAGCAAAAGTGGACCAGGTTTTGCAAGTTTGCAAAATTTGCCCCAAAATTCTAAGAAATAATCCAAGTGCTTTTTTTTCTTTCAAATTAAAAACTATATTCTTTAAAATAAAGAGATTATTTCCATGAGCCAGGTGCTCAGTTGATACTGATTCATATAGCTCTGAGATAAAAAACTGAGATATTCCAAATTACAGTGACTTTATTTTTACTTCTTGAGACAATAAACTCTTCAGATAAAATTGGCCTTATTCTGACACCAGTCTGAAAGAGGAATAGCATTCCACCAGATTAATCAAAACACAGCATTTTACAGCTACATTATTGGTACAGGGAGAACATCCAACATTACTTTTGTTGCATTTACATTCATTTCTTGTCTGGAGAATGGGAAACATTTAAAAATAACCACTCCAGATTTTTAGTCAATAAAAAAAGAGAGAATTTCAGAAACCAAGCTAATTCCCACCTATTTGCATGCAGATACACAGAGCCAGAGAGCAGATGACTCACTGTAGGCCAGACTATGGAAAAAAGACCTTATATTAACAATGTCCATGAATGTTTTCCAATAGAAGGTACATTCTACCTTGGAAGGAAAACCTATGTTAAGATAGCTATTTTCAAATCTGCAAACTATCAAAATAGGTTTTGCTGTGTCACTTCCATTTAAGATGAGTCCTTGCAGCTAGAGAGAGTTGAAGAAACAAAACCCACAAAGTGAAGGTAGAAAATAGCACTGAAGACAGTAACATTCCTTAAGAATTTTAAGCTTCCTACTAGCAGTTTCTATATATGTACTCTTTAAAAGGACTTTGTGCTGGAATTACGTGCTCGCAATAGGTGCTGGGTCATGACATTATGAATCCATTGAAAGCTCTCAAAAAACAAAGCAAAAGTACCCAAGCGGACAGCTTCTTGAAAGGCAAGGCATGCTCTAATGCAGAAGGTTGTGTTTGGAAATAAAAGATGTTTTATCTCTGGTGGCCATGCCATTGGCTCCCAGCCCAGATGGACGTGGGGAGTGAAGATGGCCAAGAAAAGCAACAGGACCTTTTGTGCTACGGACACAGTGGTCCATGAGCTAATGGAGCAGGGCTAACAAAAACACACAGATGTCTCAGTGTACCAAGCAAACAGTGATAGTTCTGGGCCAGTGTCAGCCTGCTCCTCACCCAACTAGCAACACAGAAATGAAATGAGTAGATTGTGTTTCCATTCCCTCTAGCTATGCTCATCAGAGTCAATGCTGAATATAAAGATAACAAACTGGGAACCAGCCCCATCTTTCTGTGCTAGGAGGGAAGAGTGTTGATGTTTTCACACTGCCTGCCTTGTCAAAGATGTGTGCTGATGGCCCCTACCACTGAACAAGCTCTTTGTGGCCCGTGAACCCTGGTGCCACAGCACACAAAGCACAGAACAGCGAAGTGTGCACCTTGGCTGCAGAGCACACACTTCAGCTCCAGAGCCAGGTACAAATGTGGCACAGCACTGAATGTTCAGCAGCAGCAAATTTAGATTTGCTCAAAGAAGAAAAAATGTATCTGTCCGGAAACTCAGCCCTCATCTCAGACTTTATTTCAAACAACTTTTCATAATTTTCTTGCAGAACTGAGAAGTACAATGGAGTTTTGTTTATTGGCAGCAGGACAAGAGATGCAGAAAAAGTAAAGAAAGCAGCTAACCAGCAAAACGATAACAACAGACTGGGGGGAAAGAGGAAAGATAGGAAGGATAGATATTCTTCAGTCAGATGCAAAGGTGTGGAAGCTGGGCAGAGACAAGTGGACCACTCAGAGCATCACAGGATGCTGCAGGAAATCTCACCATCCATTTCCTACCTGACACGCAAGTAAAGGAAGTAATGTGAAAGGTGAGGCTGGGAAGCTGTTTCTCCATGGAAGTAATTCCAGCACCAAATGGTATTAATAAGGAAGGTTCTGTCCTCTCATTCCAGGTAAGTCCACCCCTGGGATGGTGGCTTGCACAGCAAGACTGTGCTGTGCTGGAATCCAAACAGAGCATGGTGTTAGTGTAAACCCAGGAGTTCAGAGCAATTTGTGCTGGCTGATTTGATCTTTTCCCTGCTTTGCTCTAGTATAAATCTGTTGATGGATTAGTTCTTTCAAGGGCACCAGCAAACAAGGGAAACAGCAAACCAATGCCCTTACAGAAATGAAGGTCTCTGGTATTTCTAAGAAATAACCATCTCACAACAGTTTGTCAATTCCTCCTAACAGTTGAGCAAAATTTTGGTACATTACCGATCCACTTCAACTCCTCCATCGCTTCAGCTGGACAGAAACCCGTCTCTGCTAGACTCTGCACCTTTCTGCAGGGAAGCTGCGGTTCCCTAAACAGCTGCAGTTCCGCAGCTGAGTTAGTCCGGGATATTTCGGGAATCATCAGTCAATCGCCGCCCTCTAGAGGTGGCCACACCGTGCGTGGGGCTGAGCTGGGTTTGCTGCAGCCGAGCCATCCCACAGCCCGAGCGTTCCTGCGGGCAGCAGGAGAAGGCTGGCTGGTTTGGATAGATCCAGGAACGCTTTTGGGTACAAAGGACTGAGCGCCGACCCCCAGCGCCTCCGTTATTCCTTCCCTCGCCCCCTTCGAGGTCACCCAGCTGGCAGCATTTTGCCATCGTGCATTTTGCAGTCATGCCACTGCAGAGAGGAGGGAAATTCGTAGAATGAGAGAGAACCATAAGACACAACTACAGTAAAAAGCAGTGAAAGTAGCTGCCAGACTAAACTTGTTACAGCTTATTTTGTTCTCAAGCAATGTGCATAAACTGAACCAGTGGCACAGCTGTGGGAATTGATTGTGCCCACATGGGCTGGATGTGCTGGTTTGAGAAAAGCAGATAGCCCTTCTGCACAACTACACACTCACATTACTTTCCCTTGTCTGGAATAGCTTGGAAGTTTTAAAGAAAAGAATACAAAGAGTGATGAATAGTAAATAACCCACCACATAATCCAGTGATGAATGTAGACCCTGGTGTGCAGACCCTCTTTGATTAGGTGAGTATTCAAGGAGAAACTGCTCTGTACAGACACTTAACACAAGATCCTGGAGGTAGGAATATCACATGGCTAGGCTTCCCTAGACACATCCTTCCTCTTTTTTTCCAGCTGGAAATTCTGTCTAGGTGGAATTTAGGAATTTTTACATTTTCTTCAGACAGGCTGGCTGGATGTGCTGCTTTGCCTGCCTGTGGAGGGACTCTGCAGGTAACCGTACATATGCACAGACCACCTGTGCAGCCTGATGATATACTTCTGTTGCCAGTATTTAATCAAAATAGAGCAGAGGCCCAGGAAATAAATAAACATTTCATTTCAAACATTACTCTGGGATTCAGGAGAGCTGAATTCTGCTACAGAATCACAGCATGGTGGAGCTCGGGAGGGACCTCTGGAGATTGATTAAGCCAATACCCCTCCTCAAAGCAGGTTCAACAAAAGCAACTTTTTGCCAGTGCTCTCCATGATCTCTCTGGGCAGCCCGTTCATTCTTCAGTCACTGTCACATTAAAAAAAAAGAAAAATCTGATGTTTAAATGCAATTTCTTGTACTCAGTTTGTGTCCTTTGCCTCTTTTAGTGTATATCATTGAAAAGACTCTGGCTCTGTCTTTTCCTCCCCCATGAGGTGTTTATATGCATTGTTAAGATCACCTCTGCTACACAACCCCAGCTCTCTCACACTCTGCTCACATATGACAAATGCTCCAAGATGTGGCCCTCCCAGTATGCCCACACCTCTCTTGTACTGGGAGCCCCAGCATGCCAGGTGTGCACACACTCACCCAGCCCAGGGTGCTGTTGGCCTTCTTTGCTGCAAGGTCACTGGTGGCTCATGGTCAGTGCACCCACCAGGATCCCCAGGTGTTTTCTAAAAGCTGTTTTCCAGATATTCAGCCCTCAGCTTGCGTAGGTGCACGGGGTTAGTCTCAGCTTCACCTCTGCCTTGACTAGCTGGCCTTGGATTCAGCTCTTTGGGCCTTGCTGTCCACGGTGTTGATGCCACTGATCTCTTTTGTAAAGTAATTTCAAACTTTGTTTATCTGTTGTAGGTGTTATTTCATTTGTCCCTCACAGGTAAATATCTTATCATCCTGCTTTAACGTGTGGCTCATCATATTGGCAACATTAATTTCCATGTGAGCTTTTATAGCAGTCACTGTCCTGCTGCTCAGGTGCCTCAGATTGTATTTAATTTATGTTTTCTTTAGGTGCTAATGCACATATTATTATACTACACTACAAGACTAGAGACTAGGACAGAAGACTGAGCACCGTATAATATCCTATGGCCAAGGGCTACAAAGACCTGTTCAGAATATTATGACATGAAAAATGCCCTTTCATCTTACCAGCTTTTTTCCCCTCTGTGGCTGCTGTATTCTAGACAAAGAGTGAGGGAGAAGCCCCAGTTTTAATCCCATAGGGGGTACAGAGCAGTGAACATTATCCAGTTCCTTCTGCGTGGAACCGAACAATTCGTGCTTGATTAAAACTGAGAGACTGACAGCCTCAGAAAACTCAAGGTCCTAACACTGCCTGCTTATTCTTGCTGTGTGTTTCCTTGTCCACCTCTGCACTGTGCCAGTCACACAGTCAGACCTTTCCTTTCTGCAGGCCAAGGTTTGTCATTCATGAGGATCTCTGAATTCCTTCATGGGTTTTTCTATCTGTTCAAAGTTATAGCGTCCAAGCCCTTTGAAAATAAACAGTGATTCATATATTTTCACAACACCTTCAAGGGCAAAGGAGCACAATGATCCCCTGCCAAATTTCAATGCCCTGCTCTAGAAGAGCAGGTTTGCCACAGCTCTTCAGCATAACTCTTGCCCTGGTCACACGCAGCTGGCAGCAGGCTCGTGCCATGCAGCAGCAAGTCCCTGGAACTACAGGCATTGCTGCTGGCATGTTAACCAGCTGCATAAATCACCAGAGATCCAAGTGAGCTGTGTAATCCTCTGGGCTTCAGTTACTCACACCAAGCTGGGCAATGTCCAAAAGCCACACACTGCCCTCCCTGCAACGTGGCTGCTCTTGGGAGCCTGTTTGGTGTCTCTCCCTACCTGCCCCTTGTCTGCACCTCCACATCTTATACAAGGACCTTAGAAGAGGTGACAAACCCACCTCCCTTGCACTTGGCTTGGCTCATTAATCCCAGGTGTGAATCCATGGAAATGTTTGTGGGAGGAGGTTTGCCCTCCACCCCCACAAAGGCAGACACACTGCATTTGTGCTTACTTTACAATTACACTTGGAACACAGAGCAAGAATATAATATAGGTTCTTATGTAACCATATATTTATGTTGGTTTCATGCAGCTTGAAGACAAATCTAAAATGGTGCTGGACCGTGCTGCTGCCCTCAAAAGAAATTTGTCAGCAGAGTAACAATAATGTTCTGCTCTCGAAAATGATGTGCTGGGCTTTATGGTCAGCTTTTAGGTTTGAATGCTTTTTTCCGCTTTGATATTTGAGCCCTCCCCCCAAAGAAATTCCTTCGAGTGTATGCACAGCTCTCCAAGCAATGGTCACAGGAGGACAGAGACAAAGCACACAAAAAAGATGCTGACAGCATCTGAAAGTGATTTGCAATCTCAGCCGCAGGAGCTCGGTCACATTAACACAGTAATTTATACACTGGGGATGGTTTTCCTGATGTTCTTCTAGAAATTTCTTTTGGAATTATTAGGTATCAAAAATATATTTGGAACTAACGAACCAGAGGAGTGAGACAGAACAGATAACACTGACTAAGCACCCCAATCCTTGTCTTGCAGCCTCAAATCAAGCACATTGCCACCAAGCACACAACTGCAGTGACCAGGCAGAGAGGATCTGGAGCTGGGCTACAGAACTCAATCATGGAACACAAGCTGGGATGTGGCATCATAAAGAGGATCCTTCTAGGATCTGAATCATCTACACTGGCCAGAGCCCAGTCTTGCCACAGCAAAGCCTGGTTGTCTTTGAGAAAAGAAATGATACTGGGAGAGTATGGAAGCTTTGAACATCAGATGTGCTTAAGGTAAACACAGAAGAAGTGGCTGATCTTTTTTGCAAAATCTATGATAAAATAACAGATAATAAAAGTACATAATAAATAACACAAGGAACATATTAAACAAACACAAAAAAAAACCCACAAAAAAAAGTGAGGCAGGCTACTAAGGCTGCTACTGAGAGAGTAACAGAGTTGGCACATGGCCACAGATAATCATCTCTTGCTCATCCTGTGGGGCAGAAACCCTGTCTGGCTGCACACAGACACTCCTGGGCACACAGCAATGCCACTGCTGTCAGTCCTGCTTGTACAAAATGCTCAGAGAGCTCCAAAGCTCTCAGGAGCAGGGAGTGCCCAATTCGTGGAGAGATGAATTTAGTTCTCAGTAGACCAAATAAACAACCAACAGGCAGAAAAAGCAGCCAGCTACTAACCATCCTTGGTTCTTCCCAGCCAAGACAAGGGACTGGCTTCTATTCAGGCACATTAGGAGTGGAATAACTGCTCTCAAGTCAGTACTTTGATAACAGAGAATGCTGTCATTGCACTGAGGCCAGCAGAAGCACTGTGATTGACATCACTGCAAACAAGGCCAAGCCTGGCTGCAGAGACTGAATGGAGGAAAAGTCAGACCCCTTTTCTTCATGGCATTCATCACACACAGTCACTGGCTGAAGCACCTCGATCCTGCCCTTCTTCCATCTCTTTTTTCCACCTGGTCCTGTAAGTTCCTTGGGCCAAAGCAGATTTCCCCCTCCCCACCACCTCAAGCAGGTCCCTCGCTCTCCTGCCACACGAGTGACTTGGTATGACCAGCATCACCTTGAGAGCAGCCAGGGTCAATGAACTCTCCCTTCCCCTGCTGCCTGCCCAGGCTCTGAAGCCTCTGGGCAGCCAGGAACATCATCCAGGAACTCTTCAGGTTGTTTTCTGGGGGCCATGGGAAGCACGGTGTCAGAAAGACCTGTCTGAGCCATGCAGCCCCACGGTTAGAGAGGAGAAACCTCAGCCCAGGGCTGACAGTGACTGATGACTGTAGGTGCTGTGAGAATTCATGCTCCTCACGTTACCCAAACGTCAGGGGGTTACACTGATGTTACTAAAGCACCACAGGAGTGCAAAGATCTGTGTGCACTGAGGGGATAATCATGACACAGGCAGAGCAGAAGCTGTTTGACAGCATTGAAATTATGTTCTTTGGTAGCCCTCTGATTTGTCACGTGCGTTGATACACTAAAAACACCCATATTGTGTTTTTATGTCCATGACAATTGCTTTTCCGGCAGCAGACAATGATTTGTAAAATGACTTTTCTTATTCCCAAATCACTCAAAACTTTGAAAATTGTTTTCCACAAAGTAAAAGTGGTTTAGAAATAACCTTGGCTCAGGGAATGGCTCTGTTTTGGGGCTTTTGCTGCCATGACAGCCAGCTGGGAGAAGACAGTTATTTCTAAATTACTCTATTTTTTTACATTAATATCTCTTTTAGAGCAAAACAGCAGCAGAAGCAGTATTATTTCCATGCTCTAAAATAAGACCGATTCCTCGGAACCACAACTTACTATCGTCCCATCATAGGCATCCCTGGTCATTTCACATGGCAGTACATCCACTGTCTCCCCAGTCCCAAGCACTGAGATCACTGTGGGGCTACAGGGGCAACTCCTTTTCTCCTCTCTACTGGGAACTGCCATCAGAAACACAGATCCCACTTTACAAGAGACAGCCTTGTGCGGACAAAACCCTGCAGCCCAATATCATAGAATGGGTTGGGTTGAACAGGGCCTAAAGGTGATCTAATTCCAACCCTCCTGACAAGAGCAGAGGAAAGGGAAAACCCATCTATGCATGGGTTTGAATCTCAGCTTTTCAGCTATGAGCCAAACATGCTGGTGGATTGCACCACAGAGCCTCCCTAGTTACAACTATCTTCATAATAAAAAGTAACTTTCCTATCTAAAATAAAACTACTTTCTGAAAAACATTGATTCCAAGTAGCAGAAATATCTCATAGGCCAAGGTGGCCTTTATCATGACATTAACAGTCCTTCAAAACTACAAGGCCAGGAGCTCTCCTTCCCCACAGGCCCATCAGCAGGTTCCCCATCTGCAAACTGACTAGCTCAGACTAACAGCCATGGCACCTCACAGGATTACATCCCACATTTTCAAAGCTCCTGTTCCAGTAGCAAGCACACAAATTTGGCATCTTCTGAGCACACTGAGGACTGAAGTACTAATATGCCTCAGTTGTTTCACTGGGCTCTTCACATTGCAGGAGATCAAATATGCAATCTTAAAGATTCCCGGAGAAATTGAAGAAGTGATTTAACGGATCACTTAAAATTTTAACGTATTTATCATTAAAAGACAAATCCAACATCTTATTGAGGGCGGAGCAGAAAGAGGGGAAGGGAAAAAGGAAACAAATGAGGAGAGGCACCAAACTGCATTCCAAGTACACACAGTGGAAAATGCAGGTCAGTGCCAGCAACCTAATAATCCAAATTCTCTTTCTATGCACTGACCTCTTCTGAGTAAAGGAAAGAATTTAAAGGCACATAAATGATAACTGTACATATTCTGGAAGCAAACCTAAAAGTGCTGCCAGGAAAAATCATCCTTCCCCACAGACAGTCATTAACACATTCCCCTCCCCTTCCACCTGGGCAGCAGAGGTCACACCTACTCTGGAGGCAGGGAGAGAGGGATTGTTCCTTACCTGCCACACACAGTCAGTCCTCAGCCCAGCAGAAGGATGAGCATCATTTCTGAGTGGCAGGATGGATTTCAGGGTTGGCAGGACCGATGTGCCCTGCTGGGAAAAGCCCCTGTACACACTGAGCATTGCACCCAGGCAGGCACTGCAGCTTTCTGGAGAGCCCAGGAGTGGAACCAGCACCTCCAGGAGTCCCCAGCAGACAGTGCAGGTCACTTGGCCCTTCCCCTCCTACAGTGAACGACAAGAGCTGCTTTGGGTACTGCCTTCCAAAGAGCTGGCAACTAAGAAAATTATCCTAAATGCTTTTTTTAAAAAAATGACAAGTTTCATCCCTTTTACATGCTCCAGATGGCTGTGATAGCAACAACAATTCACCAAAATACCAGCAACTAGATACACCAATAGCATAATTCTGTACAGGGTTTTATTTTCTCTTGTTCTTCCTGCAGCTAAATGCCCACACACACCTCTGTATTATATTTCTCCTTTTATGCTGTTCAATACCTCCCCTTGGCCCCAGTGAAATGGAAGTCCCACTCATTTTGCACACCCACTTCATACTAGCTTTGTTTAGATACTTTTTCTGGCCAGCTTACACACTGATTGGGTCCAATTTGCACAAAGAGGATTGCAAAACCTGCCCCAAACATTTCCAATGGAGGATATTCTTGCCTGCCCCAACTTTGCCTTTGGCCCATCTGCCACAGCTGTTGCAGGGTTGAGGTAGTGTCAGTACTATGAGCAATGAACTAAATGTTCTTTAGAGAGGATGAAAATCCTGAGAAATTCATGAAAATCAATGGAGATATTCCAGATGAGGGAGGTATGTGGCTCAACAAAAATAATGAAGCAGAAAACATGCACAGATGCAGGAGATGTTGTCCAGACAGTTAAGCTACCCTGGCTCAGTCTGCCAGGAGCACAGCCCTGAACATCCATGCAAAAACCTCCGGCACGGCAGCTTAACCCTGACACTCCTCTCCCTGTCACTGGCCCCAAACTGCTCGCTCTGCTGGCTCCTGCTGACCTGCACTGGGGGAAAGCTCAACCACTGAAATTACCTTAAAAAGGCATTTGGGGTGTTCAGGAGGGGCACCCTGAGTGCCCCTGTGAGTGACTCCAGAGCAAACCCCTGTCTGGCTCAGAGGGATCACTGCCAGGGGAGGCTTGAGGCAGGAACACTGAGGAGATCTGCTGGACAGGGTGAGGGACACACAAGGACACAAGCACAGGGTGAAGAATAAACTAGCAAAATAAGTATAAGGTTTCTCGTATCTCGCTGTATTATTTTGGTGTGATATCTCCTCTGTCCTCGGCAGCATTTACTTTGGTGTAACTGAAATGAAAACATGGCTCAGGAGGATTGGAGGACTCTGAGACCAGCTGAAAACAGAGAAAACACTACTTTACTCCACCAGCTTAAGCAGATTTCCATGGGGCACATATCCTGAAAGGGAAAACAAATGACTGTACAGAGCTGCAGATATTTTCACAATGACTTTAAATGAACTAAACTTGCCAACAGGTGAGATTTTGGGCAAGAAACTTGGCTGGAGCTGAGCCAGCCTATGTTAGGCTGGGATCCTGCTCCTGAACAGAGTGCTAGACCCACCTGTGCTGAGTGTGACAGGGAAGGTGCCGAGGGGACAGAAGCTGAAATCAAGCCAATAGCTCCAAATAGCAAACAGATTTGCCTGCAGCTGCAAAAGTTAGGACACACAAAGCAGGGCAGTTAACCATCAGCCCTCTATGGACAAGAGCACCTGGACTAGAGAGGTGAGCTGGGCTCTCACATCTCCTCTGGGAAAAAACACCTGCATTTAATGTACACACTTTGCTCACATTGGAGAACATTAATCCAGCACAACAAAACCAAGAAAAGTCACCATCTGTGTGCTGATGAGACCAGACCCTTCAGCTACTTCAGGGAGTTTACTAGATGTGTATAAATAAACACGGAAACTTCACTGCAGCAATTTAACAAAGTGCTAGAATCCCTTCTGAAACCTTTATGAGGTGAAAATTAGTGAGCAATCTTTGCAAAACCAACTGACATTTTTCAATTTATGAGGCTTCCCATGTCACAATGTCTATTATTTTTCACAAAGATTTTAGTTTAAAAACTGCCTCTCCGAGCTATGCTGAGATTAGAAGGCTGCTGAGATCCTGGGCTGACATCCCATCCCACTCAGTAGAGTGCCTGGTATTCAGAGTCGAATTTTCTAATAAGGTGGAGCACATTTCCAAAATGTCACTGCACAAATGGCCGTTGCTGGAGTTATTTTAAGGCAGGGGTTCAGGAAGGCACTTCTTGTGCCTGTTCCTGAATCGACAGGCATGCCTGCCTTGAACTTGCTTAAGACCCTGCTATGAAGAGACACTTTAATGGCAAAGACAGCTCCAGGATCACATACTAGGAGAGATTTTTATCACTAGATTTTCCTCTCTTTGTACTGGTGTCAATTAGAAGAACAAAAATTTCTGAAATTCAAGGAGTTAGCCCTGGATAAAAGCAGACTGAAGGCTGAACTAAGCCATATAAAGCAGCTTCTGCCTTACAGCAATGGCATTTTCCATGGATAATCTGCACTAGAATAGATGGAAACAACCATTTTCTATCTCCCTTTCCAACATCATGTTCTCAGAGACAGCTCTGAGGCAGTTCTACTAAAAGTGCAGCCAGACAGGTTGTGGGGTATCACAATCAGTGTTTATAGTGCCAGGCAGGGATCTGAAAGGCATGTCCAAAGAATCTCTTCTGATCCTTACCTCAAGGCTCTGAAAGGCACATACCTTCATCCCACCATCCCTCACATCCTCTCTCTGTCAATCTGACTAATTTCCTTGGTTCTGTCTTTCTCTCTCCTTCCTATCCACTTTTAAAGTTAGATTAAAGTTGCTGCTGTGGGGGATTGAGTTCTTTTCCCTTCTAGAACTGAGCAAGATCCTTCAACCACTGCTGGTAAGTCTTTCACAAAGATGTTCATGAAGATCAAAATATTTATTTTCCCTAAGAGCAAGGCAGAAAATCCAGGGAGCCTTGAGGTATCTGCTGCTGTTCCTTAAGACACTTTGGAAATAATTTTATTTCTTTTTTTCTCCATTAGTCAGCATTTCATCATTTCTTCCTCAATGCTCAACTTCTGTAAGAACATTTTGTGATGGACTCGGTCAGAGACTAAGGGTGCAGCAAACATATCAGACCAGCTTGGCTCCCTTAAATTAATTATTTTCCAGCACAGAAAAGGCCAATCATTTTCATTTGTGAAAGAAAGTGCTTTAAAATTTGCTTTGGTCCCTTTGTTGTTTGTATAAGTGAACTTTAACTGCCCTCTTCTATGGAAAACAAACAAACAAACAAATCAGAAACCATTAAATCGTAGCTTTTTGCATATTCTCCTACTCATGGAAATGAGTACAGGAGATGTACTTTGGAGAATGAGGAACAGTGTCCCCTCACACTCAAATACTGCATGTGCAGCCACAATTGGTGTGGAAAGGATGTGGCAGCAGAGGAACAGACCTCCTTCAGGATCTCCCTCACACTCCCTGCCCATGCCTTGCCACCAGACACATTTCTTGATGATTTAAAATCTACCATTTCATACATAAAATGAGCTTCCTGTCTCCCCTTATCTCAGTTTCTACTGCATTTCAGCAAAATTTTACTTTGTTATATTCCCACAAGAAATTTAACAGAGGAGCCTGGAGAGTGGACAGCAAAAATAATACTGCAGGAGAACATATAAGCAGAGACAATGTAAAGGTAGACACTAGAACTATTTTAATTCCTTTTCTATTAACTACTGAAATCTCCTGCTTCTTCTGTTATTTCTTTTCTTTTATGCTGGGGAAAAACTATCATATGAAGAAGGAGCAATGCCTCCTGGCACACTTTGAAATTCTCTCTTACTGGCAGGCTAGGATTGAAAAGTCCCTGTGAAAGCTGCTAAGAGGAGACAGCTGCCCTGCTCAGAACCCTTGAGAAGTTCACTAATGAAGATATCACTTCCTTTAGAGCTGGAGAGGTTAAACTGACTCAGCAAAGGAGCCATTGCTCTGGAACAGATTTCACAAAGGGGTGGAAACAGGAGGCTTGGCAGTCCCCAGTTTCATTGCAGGGGCAGAGGGTGCTTCACCTCTTGCAAGGTGGGGGGTTTGTAACCTTACAATTCCTTCTCCCCCATTCAGCTATTCCTGCATCTGCCTGACAAGCCCACATAAGGAGGCCAAGTGCCACAGAAGCCACTAGGACACTTTCGTGAATGAAAAATGTCTGGAAAAGGGAATTTCTGATCTGTGGGAAGTTCCAACACTCTGAAATTTGCTTTTCTTCCATGTATAAACCAGAGGCTAAAATTCCATGATCTGTGTGGAATGGATCTCCTGGAGAGGAACAGGGGAAAGGAATGGAGAAGATTAAGGAACTTTCTTTTGAAGGGGAAAAAAAATTAAATCCTCTTGATACTGTTTTGGTGAACTTTGCCACTTTTTAACTTCTGTGGGGACCAAACCAGACACCAGAGAAGACTGTCAGAGTCTGCAGCTCACAGGGAATCTGGGAGAGACGCATAGAAAACAAACAACTAATGATCAGTCAGAAGCCCCTTGATACAGAAGTTGTTTTCAAATTGGTTATAGGTTTCAAACAATTCACATAAATTCAATATTTGCAGACAACTATACAACTCCTCAAAGAGTCCAGCAAAGAGTTTAGATATGGTTTTCAATTACAAAATATGTGTCCCCACTGAAAATATTTACTCAAATATGTGCAGCTGAAGGTTCATTTAACTTTTTCCTGGACTAGTTCCTAGTCATTCTTAACCCAGGGACATTATTTTTACATTTGATACAACATCCTATTGATTTCTAAGCAAGTTTCACTCTCAATTTCAGTCAGCTCTGGGAATGCTATTTAATTTTTAGCCAAAATCTATTGGCCTTTGGTATCTCAAGTCAGCCCTTTAAAGTTACATAAATAAAAGCTACTTATCTTTCATTGAAACAGAACATCTGTAGTTTTCCTTAATGATTGCTGTCAAGAATCTGCAGCATTCCCTTTTACATGACTCATGAAATTTTGGGATGCTCATGGGCATAGCAATATGCATGTTCCTGACAGTTCTGACTACCACCTTCCTCTTGTTTTTATCATATGAAGTGGCTAAAGCTGCTCAAAAAAACCTCTTGGCATTTTTCACTTGAAAAAACAAGCTTTGTGCAATGATCTAGAAAAGATAGACAATAGTTAGAATACCAACAATTAGGCATTCCAAAGTATTAGGGAATGATTGTGGAAAATTTTAGGTGAAGGTGACAAGACGGTTTGTCTGGCCCAGAAAATGGAGAGATGACACTGAGTGTCAATAAATGTGAAGTGATGCACGCAGGAAGAAACAATCCTAAATACTTCTACTTCGTCTGCATAGCAAAGGGCTTTGAGCTGACTGTTCCTGATCCAAAATGAGGACCAAGAGGGGGTTTGGCAGAGCCTGGGTCTCAAAATGATTGGTTCCAATGTAACAGCTTGGGATCCTGAATTGAAAATGACAGGAAATAGGCTTAAAAACCAGAAAGGACCTCTTTTCAACCAGAGTGTATTTTAACAGTGGAACTCCCCATCAAATTACATTTTAGATGCCAAAAGCTTACACAGATTCAAAAACAAAGTCACCAAAGGAAAATCTCTCAAGGACTACTAAGCACAAAATATTGTGTCTGGTTCTAAAATCCCTCAGCCACAAATTGTTGGAGGCTGGGAGAATACTTGAAGGAAGTGTCAAATATGCTTGCAGGACTGGCCACTGTCAGAGTGAGTATCCTGAGCGAGACAGACGCCTGGGCTGACCTGGTATGACTGTTGCTGCACTTTTATATTACATTTTCCTGTTGCCTTGTTCTCAGAAAAACTTAAAAAATAAATCACTGAAATGATCATTTACATTCACACATGTCCCTTATTTTGTTCAATAGACAGAGCTAGCATGGAAAATTTCAACACAAAGACTTAAAGTTTAGTAAATTCATAAGCAACCAAAGAAAGGGAAATGCTGAATTTTTACAAGTTAAATAAGATACAGAGCTATTAGCCCTACCTTTAACTAAAAAAAAAAATATTTGGAGTTCAAAGGATAACACATATCAACAATTTAGGCTAATACACAATACAGCAAGTCTATAGCTGCTCATGTGGTGAGCTGAAGAAATTCAGAGAAAATCTTAAAATTTAAAGAAACTCAAATATACTGACACATGAAAATACATACATATTATACATCCAGACATAGCGTGGTGACATTTGCAATGTTTCCCACAGTCTAAAAGACTCTAGTGGTTTTAGAGGTATCCTTTGCAGTAAAAATACAGAATCCTAGTAAACCTAATAATATTCCTCAGTTTGGTTTGGAATTTCTTGTGCACACATATACATGCAACATCTTTGTTTGAGAGGCCAACATCAATTAAATTTAACTGCTTCCCCTGTGGAATTAAATCATGGCTGGATGCTAAACTAATGTATTTCTCTATACATAGTCTGGTTATAAGTCATTCTTCTTCAGCAGTTGCACCTTTTCCATGCAGTTTAGAATAGAAGCTGCCCTTGTTCTCTAGCACAACCCCTACCACAAAAGCACCAGAAGAAAGTCATTACATTTAGCAGGCACCTCCCTTGTTTAATGGTGTATAAATGTCATGGTGCCAGTCCTGTCCTTGGCATGCAGGGAAAGGTTAAATACATTCAACATCTGCAGCCCAACTAAACTCCAGTGAAATGCTGCAGGACATGTGGTAACCACAGAGAAGTACAGGAGAACTGGAAACACTAACGATGGAAGGCCACTGTGTAGGATAATTTCTAGTCATAGAAGGATGCTTTAAAAGTAAGTGCAAGGAAAATGATGCTGGAAATCTTTCCTAATGGGGAGACCTAACAGGCTGTGGAATAATCACCCAAGGGAGAGGAAGGAAATCCTTTTGACTGAGTCATTTCTTTCTGGACTGGGTGAAGCAGGGAAAACATGTGCTGGCAGACAGAAAGACTACCAGCTCTTTCACTTTCTTTACTGCTCAGAAGCCTGAGACATTTCTCTTCTCAACAGTAGCAATTTTGGGCAGAACAAAACCAAGCTTGTAAAAACTTTTTAATTGTGCATGAAGAGATGAGTGATTTCTGTAATCTCTCCCTTCTCTGTCTCAAATTTAATTTGTTTACATACATTTATGATGCTCTCTTAAACTGCATTTTCCAGAAGAGAGGTTTCCAGGGCTGCAGTCGTGTATTGCCTTTGTCTGTCTGATGCTGTGTGGCAAGAACAGATGCAGCTTTATCAGGAACTTGTCCTTATCAGGCTCTGGTCAAGTGTGACTAGTTTAATGTGACAGATTATAGAATGAAAGGAGAGTGAGAAGGGAGGAATAAGTGTAAGGGAAAAATTAGATTCTCCACACATTTCTGCATCTATTGACCTTTTCTTCTTTGATATACCATTATTTACCCAGATTTACAGCTCGAGGTGGCAGGCAGCTGTCAGGTGCACTGCTTAGGTCATTGATGATGTTATGAACTCTACTGGAAACTGATTTCATTAAACAAAACCATGTGGCTTGGCATTTGATACAGCAAATATCTAACTGACATTTCTAATTGCTCTTCATACAATGCCTTTCTAATAAGTGAAGTCTTTTTAATAACTTTTTAGGGACTTAAAAATTTTAAAAATTTCATGTGGGGTACCAACTGCTGGTATACAGCATCCATCCCTGATGAACAGTCAGTGTATGTGAGTGCAGTCTGGCATCACTGTACACAAATCTGTAGACCAATCTGCAGAGAAGTAGGATTTTATACTGAAGTTTCTTGAAGGCTCACTTGGATGGTTTTCTTTCAGCACTCTCTACATCAAGTATTCTGTCATAAATTGGACGTGAGTTGCAATTTACTCATGAATAAAATACCACCTCTGGGACTTAATCCAGAGAGAAAGTAAAGAACTTAACTACTGCTGGCCAGCAGAAAGAGTTCAACATGCAGGACACCAGTCTGAAATGATTCAATAGTCTACAAGAGTGCAAGCAGGATTTCCTAACCTTTAGACCCACATTTCTGAAGGATAAAGCTATACTTTGTTTAGAGCACATGCAGGTCTGTATCTTTATTCTGAGGTCTGAACCCAGACTGTTACTGTGCGTTCACTTTATTCCTTACTATCATGGTTTAACCCAGCCAGGAACAAAGCACCACAGTCACTCACTCCCTGACTCCAGTAGGGGGAAAAGAAAATTCAAAAGATAAAAGTAAAAAAAAAATATGAGTTAAGATCAATTTAATAATTGAAATAAGATAACAAGAATAAATTTCAACAAAAAGGAAATTAACAAAATAAGAGAAATAGCCCTCAGGAAGGACAAGTGACACAAATGAAAACAATTGCTTACCATCAACTGACAGATGCCCAGCCAGACCCTGAGCAGCCTTGCCTGACCCTGACCCTCTCTCTAGCTTCTTGCTGAGCATGCTGTCAGATGGTCTAGAATATCCCTTGGGTCAGCTGGGGTCACCTGTCCCAGGTGTGTCCCCTCCCTGCTTTCTGTGCACCCCCAGTCCCATCACTACTGGCAT
This sequence comes from Phainopepla nitens, assembly GCA_013400175.1. Taxonomy (NCBI): domain Eukaryota; kingdom Metazoa; phylum Chordata; class Aves; order Passeriformes; family Bombycillidae; genus Phainopepla; species Phainopepla nitens. The sequence continues at coordinate 616,453 of VXBQ01005610.1, forward strand.
GAGGTGAGACAAAAAAGGCCTTGGCTCTGTGTAAGTGCTGCTCAGCAATAGAGTTCTAAAATATCCCTGGAATTCTCAGAACTTCCCAGAACAGATCCAAAGCACAGCCCTATTTCAGCTACTGTGAAGAAAATTAACAATACTCTAGCCAAAACCAGCTCAATTACTTCAGTTGGAGCAATGTAGTTCCAGTGATACACAAAATCCCCACCATTGGATCTGGGTAAGAGTTTGATCACAGTTCAACTGTAGCATGTTGGAGCCATCCACACACTGATCTTGTTTAGAACACTTTCAGGCCTCATCTCCTCAGGCACATCTCCTAAGAAACCCCTCTTGCCCCTCCTCAAACCTGGCAATGCTTTACAAAGGCAAGCATTTGGAGGAAAAGGGATCCTCTGCCCCAGCCCACTTGCCCCTGGAAGGGATGCTTGATTGGTTTTTAGACTAGACTTTAGCTAGAAGGGTACAAGTGTCATTTGACATCTTCAAAGAGTTAAATGCAAGAGCAGCCAATAGCCCTACACTCAGACCTGTTTAAGTTCTTCATCTATGCAATGTGGCTGTCATGTTTCAGCACCATGAGAAGAGCTGAGTCGGAGCTCTGGGACTCTTGCTGCTGATGACGGTTCCATGCAGCTCCTTTTCCTCACGCCACATGACCTGGCTGGCTTCGGCACATCCTGCCTAACTGCTGCTGAGTGAAGAGGAAATATTTGCCTTGAGCCTGAGCACTAAACACCTCCTCTGTGGTTAGGAGAGATGCAGATTTCTCCACGGTGGGGTGGTGATTAGACTGAACCGTTACCTCCATTTTCCACCTTTGCAGCAGTAATTGCTTTCCCTTGTGCCCCTCGCTGAATAAACGAGCTAAGGAAACACTCTGGGAACAGCGAGGGCTTTTGAACACTGTGCAACGTGAGCACACTGGCTTTTGGAAAAGGGGCTGGCTCAGCAGATGTGCGAGTGGGGCATGTTTGTTATTCCACCCTTAGGCAAGGAATTAATGGCTCTGACTGTGTCCCCTCTTTGCCATGTATTCAGCTGGCAAAGCCCAACCGTGCCCACTGTGTGGGGTCAACATCCAATTCTGGGCTGGTTTGTGCCATAGTACTTCACATCCATGCTTCTGTGCTTCACAGGAGCACTCCTTGCAAGGCAGAACAGGTCCCTCTGCCTCTAACTAAAGGACAAAGACTTGAAAGGACGGTATAAATTTTATTTCTTGTGCAGAAAGCTGCAGGTGACAAACCAATTTTGCTCGCATGAGAGATGCAGAAGAGCAAGATGCCAATGAGAAGCTAAGCCACCCGCTGTGGTCCCAAAAAAGGTCACAGCCTTACCACATCAAGAAGGTGTATAAACAGAACAGAAAGATCCTGCCCTGTCCCACAGCATTGCTGTTGAAGGATTTGGACAAGTTAACTGTACACTAAGCTGACTATAATATTTCTGGCTGTGCACTTTTGCTATATGTCTTAGTTGGCACAGATCCTTCAAGTCACTGGCATTCCACCAGCAGTGCACTCCAAGATGTTTAACTGAAGGGATGTTATAGAAAGAAATGCTGCAATCTTGGTACATAAAGGGGATTGATATAAAAGTAGAGCCTTAGAAAATGAGTTCAAGAATGAAGGAATGCTTAAAGCAATACAAGGGAAAACATAAACTGGAGGTTAAACTTGCAATCTGCTGTGGCAGGCAAATATCTCTATCATTAAAAAGGCTCACAGGCTTTTTTTGTAGTCTAATATTTTTGATAACTTTCTCAAAACTTTTCTGCAATGATTTAAAATATTCCTCCCCTTCCTCAGCGAAAACAAACTTATTTTCACACTTACCAGCTTTAAGATTTGAAAAATTTAACCCAGCTCTTACTGTATTTAATTTCCATATGCCATGCAAAGAAAGAACCAAACTAAACCCAGCAAGTACTTATGGAAACCTTGCAATAGTATCTGCTTGGATATCAATAAGAAATTGCTTGTACATTACAGAAAGTGGAAAGAAACTTCTGAAGATTTCACAGACTCCTAGAGCATGAGACCATCAGACCCCAAGCTGATTCCCACAGATGTTTACATTTTGCTAAACCATCATTAGTTAACTTGTGTTAGGCTAGAGCAGAGACACTCACTTTGAATATGTAAACATAGAGACAATCCAGCACTTTTCTTGCTAGAAAACCAAGGAAATGGTAAGAAATCTACTTTGTGCAGCTGCAATGCCAATTTCACATCAGTCAGTAAGTGTGTGACTTACACTACTTGCACATTTGCCTTTTTACAATCAGATGGCAAGAAAGAGCTCATTTTCCAGCCACCTGCAACAGAAGACCAAACTTTTAGTTTCTGGTTTTCAGTGTTCCTTCCCCATGAAGAGTCTGACCTGAGAGAAGGTTTGTCATGGAATCTTTGACTTCAGATGGCTCATGGATGGAAGGAAAATCCTTCAGGGATAGGGGAAGAGAGAGGGAATGGGAGAGAGGCAGGAAAAAAATCCCCACTGGGAAAAATTCTTACCCTTTTTTGAAGCAGATGGAAGAAAAAAGTGCAAGAGACAGTACATGCACTTACAGAAGAGTTAATATAATCAAAAGGGACTGTAAACTGCCCTAGACTTGACCAGCAACATGAGAGGGCTGTTGGTTTATTTGGAGAAAGAGAGCTGCTGGCAGCTGGGAGACAAGATATAGATGGTAGAAATTGCAGAGATATTAGGAAGCAGAGAAGGAAAGGAGTTTTAAGTCTCAAGGCTGGGCAGAGATACTGGTTAATGCCGAGCTTTGGAGCAGGAACATCTCCTTAGTCAAACAGCCACAGCATGCTGCTTGGATGGAGATGGAGCAGAGCAATGTAACACCTCCTATCACACACACACAATTTACTTTCAATCATTAAAACATTCTGTTAGAATTAGGGGTAGGAAGCTCCAAACACAGGTAATAGCAGAATTCCTTTCTAGGCAGACTCCAGGTTTGTTTAAGATTAAAGGTTTTTTTCTGGATATCACTGAAGTTTCAAAAACCCTGCCAGAGCTGTACAGCAAAAATATAACTTACAGTTCCAGCCAAGTACCATCATTCTCTGTGTTGTATTCCAGAAGCTGAAGGACTGTGATTTTATTAGAACACTGCTGTTGCAAGACCACAAAATAATACACTGACATTTTGAGCTGCACTTAAACCCAATATATATATTTTAATACTACATTTATGTTCCATCATAAACTGACACTGGACGAATAAGTCATTATTGCCACTGTGACTGCACTTGAACTTCAAATGGAAAAGGTTCTACTATGTGGAGCCTTGCAAAAAGCCCTTTTCCCATGTCAGGCTCTAGCTAGGGATTTGCAGCAGTGCCAGTCTCTCTAACTTCTGACCACCTCCCTCTTCATTAGACTACAAAGCAAGTTGCCAGCAGGGCTTCTGGAAGCTTCATCCTCTTTCCTTTCCCCAGTTACAGGAACTAGGGAATTTTCCAGTGACAGAGAGAGGATATACAACACCAGGGACTGCAGTGGGGAGAAACCCAGCCCTTGTTCAGAGGCCTTGACAAAAACGAAAGCTCCTGCTGCACTTCATGAGGATGATCAGACTCACTCTGGGCTTTGTACAGCAGTTCTGCTGCCCTGGCAGTACTTCAGTTCTGTTTTCTTTGCTCTGTCTCGTCTGCCCCCTGGGCAGCTGCCAGGGCAGTTTGGTGGTATGGTACCCAGTGGGAACACACATGGTCAGAATTGAAACAAACAACAGCAAAAGACTCTGCAGAACTGAGGAGACTTTGTATTTCTGGTACTGGACAGACACAGAGACATCTTTTTTTTCATTGCTGCTTTTTCAGGGTGCCCTCAACACGCTTCCTCACATGTGGATTTCATGAGGCATATTCTTAGGAGATGTCACTTTTACATAAATTTTTTTTTTCTTTTTTAACCTGAGGACTAAGCCAGTAATCACTCACTCTCCTAGTTTCTCTCCGGAAACACACCAAAAATAGGCTGATGCACAAGGCAGCCTGCACTGCTCCATACACTCACTCTGGGGAACTGCATGAATGAGGCTGGTGTGAGTCCTCCCTCCCTGGGGCGAGAGTCAAGCCTCATTTCCTGGATCAGAAGCTGTCTTCTGGTTGTGCAACTGTACCATGAGATCTTGTCTGACAGGTAGGGTTCTGGGACAATACAACAATTGAAGTACAACAATAAATACATGCTAGGTGCTCAACCCACTGTAACAATTATGTATAAAATTAGAGGAAAAAAAAAAAAAGAAGAGAAAATAATCTTGTAAGGCTCCCTATACCTTATTGCTTAGTCATTCATCCTGAACTGATGAAATAGATACTCCTAACTGAGACATAAAGATAATATTAGATGCAGTACCATGGCCACTTTCATCATATGCAGAAAGGAACAAAACCACAAACTTCGAAGAGGGCTGAAAACCAGATTCAAGCGCATTTCTAAAGAAAACAGAGATATTTTCCAGACTGCTGTCATTCCTATTAGTGTTTTCTGATGTTCATATTTCAGTACTCCCAGCAGTTTTAGCCAGGGAACAGGGTTGTACTGAACAATGTCTGCACACACCTCTCAAAGCAAGACAGTCCCTGGACATGAACCTTATTCTCTCAACAAAGTATTTATTGAAGTTAAGTGCTTCCTCACTTCACCTGCCAAGAGACAAATCATCACACCGACCAACACAAAGCCAGGAAGACAACAAGAAAAAAGGTTTAAATATATGTAATAGCATGGGCCTGGAAAGGGAAGAAATTTTACAAGGGACAAAAGAATCATAGAGCAGATACTGGACCTAACAGAAGAACAGATTTGTCACACAAATGCAGTGTGTTCCAAAAGACCCTCAATTTAATACTTTAGAAAAGAGCAATATCCTCTTCATGGCTCACTGGTACTCCCAGAGGAATTTTGGAAAACATTCTAGTAAGACATGCTTTGGCTGATAATATCATTGGTTTGCTGGGATTTGATGTTTTCATTCTTTTTTTCTTTTTGGTTTCTTGTTGTTTTGACTTGTGAGAATGAACACTTGTCTCAAAAACAGGATCTTGGTTACTGAGGAATCTGTTTATTTCAGGCCCTTTTTCCTAACTTGGTATCACTTGGAACCATTTCTTGCTCTTGGTATTTTAGGGGTCTAATTTTAGGCCCTGGTTTTTCACATGTTGGCCAGAGGCCCCACTTGGTCTCTACACAGAAAAAGTATATTGGAATATTTTCTTTTATATCTGTTGCAGATCCAAAGCTCCTGAAGACATATGGATTTCTTTCCATTGAGCTCCATAGTTCCATAAGCCTCCTGCTTGTGATACCAGTTAGTCTGAGCATCTGTGAAGGGTCTGAAATGGATGTGTGGATCCACCTCGCTTCAGGCACTTGCTAAGTGAAGAGCTGCCTCTGATCAGCTACAGTAAATCTAGTGTCCATGGCTGCACAAACAGGCAGAATTTCTTCATGAGAAGGGCTGTTAAATTTTGGAATGCACTGCCCAGGGAGGTAGTGGAGTCACCATTCCTGGAGGTGTTCAAGGAATGACTGGACATGGCCCTTCGTGCTGTGGTTTAGCTGACATGGTGCTGTTTGATCAAAGGTTGGACTCCATGGTCTCGGAGGTCTCTTCCAGCCTAAATGACTCTGTAAAGGTAATTCCACTGCCATCAGGACCCAGCACCTTCACAATGCAAAGAGCCAACACAACACAAAGAAAAGGGAAGAGCCTGGTTCTAATCTTCTCCTGACAGACTTATTGTGAAATCCATGCCAGTTCTCTCTGCATCCTGATTTAGTTCATCCCATCACTGGTACAAGAGTAGTGAGAAATCTCCAAGGGATGAGCTTTGCAGGAAAGGCTCTGCTCTTTGACAAGAAGAGCAAAACTTTCCCATAGTAAGGAGACATCACCTCAGCTATCAATGCCAAGTCTTAAACTCAGGAAAAAGATAAAAGAGCCAGCTTCTTGTCCAAAAAACCTCCCCTGTGTCTCCAAGGCACTGACATTCTGCTGGAACCTCTCTACTGCTTCTCCCTCCATGCTGTCTCAAGCTGCACAGCAGCACAGGGCAGCCTCTGGACATGGCAGGGCTGTCTCCTCTCACCACATCCACCCAACACATCCCAGGACTGGATTCAGATCTCTGGGGACAGGACACGAGTCCCTCAGGGCTCTCCCCATGCACAAGCAGCATTCAGTGCACATGTGTGGGCTTGGTTTGTATTTGCCACGCAGAAGCTGAGAGCTGCTGGAAAGCAGAATTGTCTCCTCACTCAAGGCCTGCACACGATGAAAGTGGGGTTGCACTAAGGCAGAGAGAAAAGGCACCTTTGGAGTGCAACTGTGTTTTAAACTATTTTAACTGCTGCTATTTTCCCTTTTTGTCACAACCATCATATTTCATATTTATTCTGTCAGGTGGAGTGTATGCCACATCTACTTTTTTACACCCCCAAACAAGAGGCATGTGACCACTGATAGCTAACAAGTGCTGAGAAGTAAAATATTGAAGGACCCTCTTGTAACCAGAGGAAAAGAGATGATAGAGAGAATTATTTGCACAGAACTCAGCTTGGGTTTTCAAACCAGCATTTATAGGTTTGGAAAGAGCCAAGAACAAAAACTTTAAAATAGTTACTAGGGGTTTTATGGGAACTCAATGAATGGGTGGTTTAAATGGGAAGCCAAATAAATATCTATTAAAAAAAAAAATAGAAAAGATAATCTAAGCCTGGCAGGAGATCTGAGGATCTGGAACAATAAAGCTAAAATAATAGGAAAGTAAAGCTTTTGAAGTGTGACACAAAGCCTCTGGAGTCCAGAAAAAAATGCTTCTACCTCAGTAGTAGAGATGCTGTGCTTGAATCAAGGAACAGCAATTACTAAAATACTGCCTCATAAACACAAACTCTGCTGTCCTGTGTGCTGCACTCTAACCACAGCAATACACTCAGATAAGCCCTGCACTAAGCACAAAGATGGCATCTGAGAAAGAAGCTGAAACCAGCCAACAATAACCCCAAATTATACCACTGAGTGGCTTCTTCCACGTTGCTTATCTAAGAAGCCAAGCATATGGATTTGAGTCCTCAGATGGTCACAGTGGTGTCTGTGCTCACCACAGCCACAGCTCTGCAGTGGTGACCTTGTCTCACTTGGAGCTGTGGCTGCAGAGCTCTGCAGCTGGACACCTCTCAAAACCAACCTACAATCTGCGGGGGAAATGGAAAGCTCCTTGCTCTCATCCCTTTTCTAGAAAATCACTTAGTAGTGACTGCGGCTTTTTTGTACCTGAACATCCGCAGCACAAATGATGGTCTTTTTGCCACGGTCTTTTTATAGACACAACTGTAGGGAATAACAAATTCATGGCAGAGATGATAATGCTTGTGATGCAAACAGGTTTTATGCCAACCAAATTGCATCTCCTGTGGAGTTTCTAAAGCCTTTTACAAACCAGTGGTAGATGTAAAGCGAGTTTTGTTATTCTAATAAATTAGTAAATAGGTGAGATATCCTCAGCCTATTATGCACTGATAAATAGGGGAAACTGAGGCTGAAAGCAGTGAAGAAATCAGCCAAACAGAGAGAACATCAGGAATCAACTCAAAACTTCTGACTCATGTGCTTGTGCTCATTTGGCAAACATTCCTTTCATGTAAGCCAATTCCTGGTTCTGATCTCATTGAAGCCAATGGTAAAACTTCCATATATGTGAACAGAACAAAGATTTGAAATTTCAGTCTGTCATCTGCACTTTATAGGTTGGTGCCTTTACAGATGGGGCAGATATTTCATTCTGCTCTGTGGTTCAGCCAGCTGGATGGTGCTATGTATATTTAGGGCACAATGAGAAAAAAAAATAGCAATTAAACTGCGCACACACAAAAAAAAGAAAAAGTCAAACCCTTTCTTCCATATGGAAGATTTTAGTATTTTTAACGGTAAAATTACTTTTCCACATTTATGGCACTTCCACAGAGAGAACAGTTGCCTGTACCCACTAGCAGCAGAGGCTGAACTGGTTGTCCCAGAGGTCTGCTCCAGCAGCCTGGCAGCTCCCCACAGCCATGGGAGACAGTGGCTCGTGCCCATCTGTACCATGGAACAGACAGTGCTGCACCCAGTTATCCCCTCTGCCATCTTCTGGCTTTACTTTGGCTTTTGACAGCAATTAATACTTTAAGACTGTGTTAAACCATCAACAGGTGACTACTCTAGCTGATGTATATCCTCAGGGAAAAAACAAACAAACAAACAACAAAACAAACAAACAAAAACCCTACAACAACAACAACAACAACAAACCACCAGCAATTAAGTTTTAAAGCTCATAAAAGCACAAGAGGAAATAAGTGGAGATCTGATCCCACATACACATCACCTATAATAGAGGGAAAAAAGGGAAACCCTGTATTTCGTACAGCTCACCACTTCTCCAGGGCCCTCATTCTGTCAGTGCAGAAACACTGATGGGTCAGTCAGGGATTAGCTGCAAAAGGCTCCACACCTTCCCAATGAAAACTCAGCTACTTCATTCCAGCACATACTGGTGAGCACCACCACCACCCTGGAACCCCAAAGTAAGGGCAAATCCAGGGTAACTGCTTGCCTCAGCCATTATGGAATAAAAAAAAATAAAAAATAAAAAGATGCCAAGGGCAAAACTGTTTTGGGATTTTTAAGGGAGGCCAGTGGCACAGGAAGGGGAATGGGTCCCTAGTGGAGCTGAGACTGTCTTGGACAGAGCAGATGAATGACCCTGTTGAACATGCTGTCTCCTTCTTCCACAGCACATTGCCTGGGTCTGCTCCACAGGTTATGTCCAAGCAGAGCCTCCCCATCACCTTTTTGCTCCTGTACACATTTGAGGGAACCGCAAACAACTTCACCTGAATCAAGCTGACTGTGTCACCATACCACCAGTATAGTACATGTATTTATAGTATTTATTCACCCTGCAAAGGAACCAAGGCCCTGCAGATCAGCAGGGTGGGGCTGGCACAAAGCAAGGGGGGGAATTGTGACCTTAAAAGTTCTTCCACAAAAAGTAGGCTAATCATCCCCCCAATTCCCGGATCCTCAGCGTGAGAACAGGTGGGAACATTCTCCCTCTCCCCAGGGCAGGAATTTTCAGTCATTGAACAGCTCAGGCTTCAGTGAAGCAGGGTGTGCATGTGCAAACACGCTCACACAACACTAATGTCCAAATACTCCCAAACCCAAATGACATCAAGATTTTCTTTAATTATTGTATTTCTAAACCCTTGATTTTCTTGTGGTGGAGGCCTGAGAAGCATTGGAGACCTTCGGGGGTGGAGGGGTGCCAAAGACAATTGTGGCCTGGGAATATTTGCCAGCTGGACTATGCAATTTATTTCTCATTTTCAATTTTCTTTTCCCCTGTTCTCTTTTTAGATCCTGTGTTCTGGCTTGCTGGGGTCTGCAAATGCTCTGATCTAGAAACTGCAAACCCAGACTGCATTGCTGCATCAGTCCCTGCAACTGAGAGCCAACACAACAGCGAGCAGCAACTTGAGATACAGGAATCCTGCCTTTAACAGCCTGCACTCACTAGCCACAATTCCCATTGAACTTTGAAGGCCCTATTTTGCTCCTGTTTGCACCCTTTCAGCTTTAACACCTACTTATGATTTATATGAGGAATACAGTTTGGAATCTGGGATTCATTTCCTATTCTAAAGAAAGAAAAAGAAAAGAAAAACCACAGTTTGGATCCAGCTATCTTGCAGGCTGAAATTCTGTTCTGCATTTTTTCCTTCCCATGCTGCAGCCTTCTGCCTATTTTCAGACAAACTGCTGAGATGCTGAAATTCAAACTACACAAATGTGCATCTTATCAATCACTCACAAAGACTATGTTGGTGTAATATCGTCCTACCCACCCTTCCTACATCAAAGTAAAATCCTCTGGGTGCCTGAAACAGTGAAGACTATCATGCAAGTACAACTGGAACTCTGCACAGAAGAGGGTAAATTGCTGCAGCAGCTGGTTCTTGAGGCTGCTGCCCACCATGGAGATGTGCAATACTACCTTGAACTCAATCCCCAGTGATGTGCCAGCACAAAGCACCAAGACCCATCCTCTGACAAAGATACAGGGTGTGAGGCAAAAGATGTTGATCAGCTCCAGCTGGCAAAGAGGCAGCACTCTCTACCAGCATTCTCTACTCTTTTTGCACACAGAAAGGAGAGCTGGAAGAGAATTTTGGATCTCACAGGCCCCCACTATGGAGCAGGGCTGAGAACAAAGCCCTTTTATGTAATAATCTTGAGGCATTGTCAGCAGCAGAGGTTTGAGGGAATAGCTAAAGCAGGAAGAGGAAATTACAGATCCTAATAAGTAGCAAACACGTAATTGTTTGGGAAAAAGTGGGGGGCTGATGATGAGCTCCTCCATAGAATCTCATCAACATGAGCTATCTTGCCAAGGACTGAAGGGACACATACAGCAGAACAAGGTGGAAAATACAATAGCATAGGTGGAGAGCCTGAAGATTCCCATTTCCTGCAATTCTTGCAAAAGACTCTCTGTGGCTACTTTGTAATCAGTTTGGTGCCATCTCCTTTCTGAACTCCTTCATCTTTTCCTCATGAGTCAGCTCCTGCAGTACCCAAAGCAAAACAGATACACCTTTCAGATAAGAGAAAACTTGTCTCCTATACACTAGTTTTATCTTTAGTAAACTGAGCCAGCAAGATACCTAAACACCAGGTGGGTTTTCACAATCTTGTTAAGAGAGCAGGAAGGGGAAGCCTTACTGGAAGGCAAAGCCTAGATATACACTGCATGGCAAGTATGGACATCCTTCCTCCACCCCCTGCTGTCCCCAGCAACTTTTCAGGACTTGATCCACTAATAGGACACAGTATGCAAAACACTTGTAACCCATGATATTATTTGGAGACTTTGTCTTATTCCTCACCCAAATTAAACTGTTTTTCTGTGAGCCTTACCAGCAGCTCCACAGCACTTGGGTCACTCCTTTTAGAAAGGAGGAAAATACTCCATCATCTGGGTATGCCACAAACATCAAACGAGGATCAGCTTACATGAACAAAAGCAGAAGCATGCTACATCTGTGCTTGTCCAAATTATCTGGCAAAAAACAAGTATACTGGGAAAGAACAGATAGACGAGGACAAAACAGAGGAGCTATTTTCTCATAAAACGCGTTCTTAATAAATAACTTGACTCACATTGCTAAGAATAATTTAACTGGAACTTGGACTTAAACTGTTTAAAATTTTTATTTTCCACTTGCCCTTCATGTGCAAATTCTGTGACAATTTAACTTGTTTTTACTGGATTTGGGGACCAGAATTACACCTCACCATTGCACTATTAAGCAGCAAAATTACCATTGTTCTTCTTTGTGTACCTCCTCTCTGTTTTAGACTCCTTCACTCCTTCACATATTTCTATCCAAATAGAAATCCTAAAATGCAACTGTAGGGTAAGATATAAAGTGGTCAACATGGCTGATCAGGACATAAATGACCACAGCAAAAGTTGCTTGCTAACCTCCTACCACTCAGCAGCAAAACTAAATTCAAGAAGGCACTTCCTTCCCCTCACCCCATCATTTTTCCTTTTCCTTCGACCTACATAGCTTCCACATACACAGTCTCATTTGCAGAAGTTTTTAGCTCATCCACCTGGGTCACATATCTATGGGTGATACCAGCACAAGCTAAATACTTAAAAGAATCGTGGAGGGTTGCACTGCATTTCTGTCCAAAGCAAAGCTCTGATGGCATGGAGGCTTCATCAGCAGCCATACACCCTCCAAACTGCCCAGGCACAGAAAGTAGATTTCCTGGCCATCTTCTGGGGCTTTTTCTTTTCCTCACAAGATCTGTTGTCAGAGGAAGGGGGTTCAGAGCTTCTTTCCTTCCACCAGTGGATTGGTGTCACTTTGCTACATTAATGGGAATTGCAGGTGCACTTCAATCTAAACGTTAATTTCTTCAAACAGCAGAAAAGGCTTCATGCACTCGGGGAGGAAAAAATATCCATCTGTTCATGCAACCTTAGCTTTCAAGGGGAAATGTGCAGTGGAAAAAGAAGGAATGATAGGGGAAATTAAATTAAAATGCAGGAAGAAGAATATTAGTAACAGAAGGGAACTTTTACCTGTGGTGCTTGCCAAAATGCTTTCATGATGCTCAGTGAGAATACACAGGTGTACAGGAAGCCCAGCAGACTATTCAAATACGATGCCGAGTTGCCAGGTTCCAGGGACGCTGTCCTGCAACTGCAGCCCTAGAGAACTGAGCAGCTCAGCCACCTCTGATCTCAGTGGCTCTCTCGGCCCTCATTTCCCTAGGCTGGCAGGACAGCCCCTGGGGCATTCCTGCAGTATCTCCAGCTTCTGCTGCCAAACGGTCTGTGGCACCTTCAAAGGCACCGCGAGTGCCGCAGGGCAGCACTCACTGCACGGCAGAGGGTGTTCTGCCAGAGCTCCCCAGGCACTTGGTGACAAACAACACGGGAGGCTCTTTGCTCTTACAGTCCAAGTTGCTTGCTCAGACCTACAGAACTGCCCAAACACTGCCAGCCTGCACTCAAATAATTTCCAGAGCCTTACTACTGTGCACTGCAGCTCCATTTCCAGATATTTCACCAGTTCCTTGTACAGCAACATGAAACATCTCTATCTCCACAGGTCACCTGTCTAATATACCTGGGTTGTGCTTACACTGGCAGAGAACTGCCAGTGTCTGAGCACTAAAAGGCTGCACCACTGGCGTTTCAGTTCATATAAAAAACCAGAAAATTTGTTAAAACACCAATCGATATAAATATTGTACAAAAATTCTTTCCCCGTCCTTTTCCACTCCTTCCCATAAGTTCACTGAAGTGGCAAGGTTTCTTGCCCTTGGAATAAAACTTGGCAAGTTCCACATCACTCTTTTTATGCAACACAGTGCTGCATGACATTAACAGCTTCCAGCCATACCACTGACAAGAGGAAAATAATTTCTTCTGTTAGCAGTGACCTTCCAAGGTAGTATGCTAACAGCCTTTCTTTATTTCATTGATTTTCCCAAATCATCATCAGAATTTCTGGTAATAGGTTCATTAGTCTCACAATGAAGAGATGAATAACACACCCACCAAGAAGAGAGCAGGAGGAGCTACAGCGAACATGAGACCACAAAGATGGTGTGATGTGAATGACAGATCAGCTTGGGTCACAGGTGCTGCTGCCCAGTGCTGTTCCCCCTCTGTGCTGGCATAAATTGGAGTGCAATCAGGCTCACTCCCATCTGACCTAACTGGGGCACAGAATTTGTTCTTGAAGATCTCACAGTTTTACCACTTAGCTCCACACATCTCAGCTCACCTCGTGCTGCTGACTTTCAGCCAAACAAGCCCAGGTACTGTCACTGCTCACACTCATCTCTGTTGGCCAAACTCCCCCTGCCGCCACTCGTCCACATCAGAGCAAAAAATACTCATGTTGAGGGAACTTCCATGTGGGGCTGACAGTCCCACAGCAGATGGATGTGGAATGACCCATCAGTGAATCAGTACTGCTGAAAAACACGGAGAAGCTGTTTGCTGCCAGGCCAGGCCAATGTGGCAGTGCACCATGCTCTGTGTGACACTGTGCTGTGTGACACAGGTGCAACAGTTTGGTCAGAGCTAGCTCAGGTCTCTAACTTACTACTCAGCATGGTACACACCAGCCCAATTGACTCCTTGGCAGCATCCTCCAACACTGGGGGTGTTTTAATAAGGATTTTTTATGGTAGTGATCTGTTTTGTCCCAAATTCCCTCTGTGGCTAAGGTCTCTCTCACTCGCTTTTTCTATTTCTAGCTACTCACCTTGAAACGGAAAGAAATGCAATTGAAAACTTACCAGCCTTGGCATTACCTGAAATCACTATCTCCCCATTTTTGTAAACTCCATGTCATTTCCCTACCAGTAAGTGGCAATACTAGAAATAATATCTCTTGATAAAGTCTCCTGATTGGATTGCTTAGAATGCAATCAAACAGAAATTGTCTTACTTTCTCAAGTAAAGAGTGGCAATTTTGAATAGGTTTTACAATAACAAAAATTTTAAAATCGATAAAAATTGTACTGAAATAAGAATTGCTGATAGCATGATATTGTAACCTCTTGAAGACTTAGACCAGTGGCATCTATCCATGCTTTCATTCCTGCATATTTCTAATTTCACTCTACTTTATCTACCTACCAGATATCAGCCCTACCAGACTGTGAACTCTCCAGAGTGTTATTTTTCCATTTCTCTTACAGGATGGGATTGCAGAGAACAAGTATCACAACAAACTCCTCTGTGCACCTCAGAATCTCGAGGAGACAGGAGTACACCCAGAGCAGGAGGCCCCAGGCTCAGGGGGCTCAGCAGCAGCTGGACCATCTGTGCTGCTCTCCTGCCGTGGTCGTGTTTAATGCTTTCCTGAAGCTACACCTGCATGCCAAACTGGACAAATTCACATCCTCAGGACTGGAGAGAAGCAGTTTTAATGCTCTCGTGCAATCTTCTTTGGCTTGCTTTTGCTATTTGTAGTATCACTACGGAAACCAAGCGTGACACTGGTGATCTTTATTCAACATGTGCCTTCCCCAGACATGATCTCAGCTAACTTGTGTATCACTTTAACCCAGCCCATTCTTTCCCATGCAAATACCAACGAAATTCAGGTTGAACTGGAAGGTAAGTGATGATAGCTGTGACTGGATAATTTTTGTGTCTGTCCATGAAGAGCTCCAGGCCTTTGGAGCTGCAGCACCTGTGATGCTAAAACAGTAGATGGTATGATTGTTATTAAGATAATAGTAACACCTCTTGCTGGAAGGTCTCACTGCACTTTACAGCAGTGGGATGTAATTACCTAGCAGAAATGGAAACAAAGGGATGGGACTCCTCTAAGATCATCTCCCTAATCTGGAACAGACACCAATCTTACAGTTCAGGACTTCTGTGTCCCTACCCAACGCTTCCTCCTGTGAGGAAGTGAGCCTGACCATAAAACACACTGGACTAGATAAAAATACAGCAAATTCTGTCTTACATCCAGGCTCTGCTCTACCCTTCCATAGCAGCTGTCACTTTTTTTTTTTTGAAGCAATCACCCTAATTTCTGAATAAAATGATCGCTGTGTGCCAGTCCTTGGTGTTGGTTACTGTCTGTGGAAAAGCAGGGTTTTAGTTTTGTAAAATCTGAGGGGAAAAGTAAACCCCAACAAATCAACCAAACCAGAACTCTTTACTTTTGATTCAAATTCCTCCAGAAATTATTCTGGTCTGCTGCATAGCTTGGGAGCCAAAAACAGGTATGGGATGAATTTTTCATGACAATAATAAAGTCCAATTAGTAGTTTTCTGAGCTTGATTTTTTTTTTTTTTTCCCAATTCAGAGGTGGATTCACACTCAAGGCCAAGCTCTGTGATCATCCACACAGCTACAACCCACACTCTGGATGCAAAGTTCAACTGATTCACACAGAGAAACACGAGGCATGCAGGGCAGACCCTTGGCTTATGTTCAGGCTGGCCCTCCTAGATCTGGCTCCAGCCACAGGGTGAGGCAAATGTGAATTTATGTCACTTTTTACACAGAGTGGCCAGTGGCACCAGTAAACCACCAGCCAGTCTGGAGGAGCCATCCCTGTGAAGGCTCTCACCTCTCTGCAAGTGCAGAGTAGTCAGACCCAACTTAGCATGCAATAAAGGAAGCTTCACTAAGGCAACAAGACCTTACACGAAGGGAGAGCTGAGCATCTGCATCAAGACAGTGATCATGACTCAGTCATCTGCAATAGTCTGTCAAGTCACAGCAATGTGAGCATTTATCCAAATTCAAGTGATTTCTCAATAGTTACAAAAGAAGCCCAAAGAACAACAGAATGAAAAGCTTCTCCGTTTCCCAGAATCTCAAATACCAAGCCCTTCCCCTCCCTTCCATGATAATGAAAAATAGCATTCAGGTGTATCCTTTTACCAGAAAACCAGTGCTTCTCTAATTGCTCCACCATAAGATTTTTAAAAGTATCATTCATTTAAACAGCTCCCGAAAGCACTGAATCTGTACTAATGAAGATTAATAGCAGATTTGCAATAGCAAAGCTTGGAAAGGGTAATTTTAGAAATTAACATCTCACTAAAAATACATTTTCAGCTGTACATAACTAATTCCATGGCTGTCCATTGCAGGGTTTCTTGGACTTCAAAAATAAATACATTGCAGGCTGTGGTGTACAGGACTAGATGGGACCTCAGTGTGGCAATTTCTGTGCAAGACAAGACTTCCCTGTTATAGGATTTGCCATGTTATCAAAGCACTTATGCAATCTCTTGAAAGGGAAATACAGCAGAGTTTTACACAACTGAGAATCATTATTCCACCTGGCAGCATGAAGCTGCTCTGCACAGATAAATGATCAATGGGAAGAAAGCAATTCTGTGTTTTCTGGTGACATTTCATACACTCACATCTAAGTGTGAGACCCTGAGATCGAGCTCTATCTTAGGCAATAAGAGAACTCTGAATTATATTAGACAGAAGTCAGATGGTTTCATCACATCCTCACAAGTTATGTGAGACCATTAACTCTCTGGTGCCACTCTAAGAGGTAAGCTACACCTCATTATTCATGCATATTCCTTAGGGGTTAGAAGAACTTAGCATTTAAGAGCTCCCAGTGAAATCCAGCCTCACTGCACAGAAATAAAAAGAATAGGCATCAATATCGAATTTTCCAGAAATCTGAACTTAACAGTTTTCACAGATTTTGCAGAAAGTAAAAGGAGTGGGGTAGGATGCCTAGCAGTTGCCGGTTCCAGCACCCATCAGTTTTGCCCTCCAGTTTGCTCTGGCCCAGCAAAGGCATGTATGGTGCAGAGTGGTTTGAGTCTCAGCCTGTGCTAGGAAGGAGCAGCAATACTGACAGAATAATGTCCTGCAGGCAGCAGCAGAACTTGCTTTGGTTAAAGACTTGATTTTACTTTAACCACAGGCAAAGCTGGAGTGTCTTGCAGCCAACTGTTTCCCTGAGTAGTGGGCAGCGAGTGCCTGGCAGGATGAAGTGGAATTGGTGTGAGTTTCTACGGAAAATGTCTCTGTTGATGCAGTTTTCTGTGTGCCTGGGTATGGCAGAATTTAACTCCCAAGCAGCTCTGCCAGCCACAGTTGCTGTCAGTAAACTCTACACTGCTGGGAAAGGACCCATGACAGGGAAATCACATGAACAGTGCTTTTGCAGAAAGAGGATAAGCAACTTCAGTTCAATTGCAGCAAAAGGAAATGGGGTGACTTGGCCAAGCACCTCTTCCAACTTACACTGAGTGCCCAGGGCAGTTCCTGCAGATAATACTAGGACCAAAGGAAAAAATACCACTCTCAGAGAAGCTCACCTCTGGATTTCAAGTGTGCTCTAACTGCAGAGCTCCTACACAATTTACCTTTTCAGGTATTCTGCCAAAGAAATCCAGATAGGGATTATGGGACAAAGCCCAGAGAAACAAAGAACTACTAGATACTAAAGGTGGAAGCTGATTTCCCTCTGTTTCTCTTGTTAGTGAAGTCAATCCACCTGATTTCTCCCACATGTTGCTCAGGCTGACACTTGCATCACTTGCAGCCGAAGAGGAGCATCAAACTGGAAATCTTCCACGTTTGGCAGCAGAGACACAAACAGCGAGGCTGACTAAATACCCTCAGTAACTTTTGGTTTATGTATGAGTTGACAGCACTCTGACACTTTCAGGAGGTATTAAATACCTCATAGAATTGGGCCAATAGCCAGGGCACAGATCTGGCACATGGAAAATAATGAGTGGAGTATCTTCTTGTAACCACAGCAACTCGAAAAACACGATGAAAACAGTGCATATCCCTGCAGAATTATTGAAGATGAACAGACATGTATTTGTGAAATACTGAAATAAATATTATAATGATGCTCCTGAATTGCAGAACAGATTCTACTTCATGGAGACGTGAATGTCAGAAAGCCAGATGTTGTCTATTGATAAAAAAACTGCCTATAATCCCCTAAAATTTGCTGGATAACATACAGGAACTGATTGTACCAAAACTGAAAGGAACAAGAACAGCCCTGACACACACACAACTAAAACCAAGGCAATACTGATAGTATTTCAAAACTTTCTCTTAATCAAGCTGTGACGTATTTTTTTAATAGGCATTTTTATTTACTTCCATGGATTGTGTGGTAGAGACATCATCCATATTACCAGAGTTTGCATCAAGACAGATAGGGCTTTATGCCAAGACAGAAGGGTAATTCAATGTCCTGAGATAGGGACTCTGATGCAGAAAATTCAAAATTATTATGCACTCCATCAAGCTCCTCACAACAGCTGCAGAGCAGAAACCATAAACTAATCCTTGAAGATAAAAGATGTGATCATAATAAAAAGAATACAGTAAGAACAAGAGCATCCATGGTCAGAACCAAAGTGACAATGGTTAGTGGAAGGCCTTCTTGGGTCTTGCTGAGTTGCAACTTTCTCGTATTGTGTCCATCTAGTGATGACGCCAAAAGGAATTATTTTCTGGATCAATCAGATACTACAGCAATATTTAATTTAGTCTAAATTTAGACTAAAAATTTAGACCTAAAATTCTCCACTGAGCCTGTCTGATTTTCTTTTCACAGTCAGGGTGGGGACACATTCAACTAAAAAGAGGATGAAGATGAATCTTTATCCAAAACTTGAATGAAAACCTTGGGATTCATGAACTTTTCATCAATATTTTCTACCCTAATGGCTAAAATTTCTGTTTGCATTTCCTTGATTTCAGACATTGCTGTTATTAAAGGTAGGCATTACCTTGAAATATGAATAGTATCAGGTTATGAAGAAGTTTGCAGCAGTACAGAGTTCTTTAATCTGTGGGTTTACCTAGCAACTAAAAGAAGTCTCAAATACACATAAAAACTAATGATGGTAAATAACCCGTGATGGGTTCAGTTTACAAGAAGAAAGCCCAGTATTTCAAGACAATCCATTTGTGAACTGTTCCATGGTAACAGCAGGAAAACCCAAGAGCATGGCATCATTGTGCTCATCACTATTTGTCTCAGTTTCACAGAATCCAAGATTAAACAAGGGCCAGGAGGAATCCTAGGAGGTCAACCTGATCCAGATACTTTCAGTGCTGCAGATCCCAGACCCCTCTTGGTCAGCTCATGCTTAAGCTTTGTTGCCTTTCCATAAGAAACCTTTGCTGGGAACTGCAGTTAGACACGGGACAGCGACTTGCACACACGTGTTGCGGTTTCACACTGGTGAAGCCACTCCAACCTCACCAGATCCTTCCAGAGGCTCATAAAAAGAGAGCAGAGATCCCTGCTTTAGGGAAAGTGGACCACTGAGAAACCAAGTGAGATGCCCAAATGAAAACACAGAGCCTGAAGTAGAGCCAGAAAAAGAGTCATTGACACTAAGTGTTGTCAGGTGTTCATTGAAAAACTGCAGTTGTGTTTCCCACTGGAGAGCTTCTGATCCTAAACCAGTGATCCAATGGGAACAAAAATGCCACACGCTGTTAACAAGGTCTGTTTCCATCATAAGCATACATTTATCTCACCACCCTCACTCTCACCTGGCTTTTTTCACTGTAAGTCACTAACATGTCACAACAATTTCCTGAATTGATGCCAAAGAAACTGTTGCTTGTGACTGCTTTAAATATGTCAAAGCTCTGCCCTGCTTTTTGGGTTGTTTGTTTTCTTAAAAATATCTTTTACCTGATAGGTTTTGACTTAGATGTGGCAATTCAGTAAGGAAACAGACTAAAGCAATTTTTCTAAGATATGAAATGGAAGTACCTTTTAATTAAAGTGTAGTTATTCTTTAAGAAAAGTAGTTGGGAAAAAAAATTGGTTTTGATAGATGAAAACTGTGGTGACAGTCACACATCAGGGGAGTAACTCTGAGGCAGATCTTGTTTTCTGCAGAAATGCCTGTGCTGGGAATGGGGAGTGCCTGGTACACAATGTCCTTTAATCACCTCCACGGGAAGAATGCCAGGACAGGCTTTCATTCTGGACTTCCAGCAAGACTCCCCTCATGCTGCCGGGCTGTTCTCTTCCAGATACTCCTTCCCTGTGAGATCCAGGGGTAAGGACCCCCGGCAGCAGGAGCACCCAGCAAGAAGCCGCACATCAGAGATCCCAAAGCAGCAAAGAGAAACATCCAAGCTATCCAGACACTTTCTGCAGCTGAAGAACCTGCATTTGACTCTCACTATCCCTTTGAAGGTTTAGGTGTTGCAGCTCTGCAGAAGCAAAGGTGCCTTCTGCAGCCTGAGGGGCAGTGCCGGGAGGAGGCTCAGGCAGGACTGTCCCAGCTCTGCAGGGTGGGACAGCACGGTGATCTGGGGCTCTGAAGCACAGTCCTGCTGTCTTGATGTGGTGGGGAAGGAGGGCAACCAGAGCTCAGAGCACAGGGGCAAATAATGACTTTGTGCTGGCACCCTGTGGTAAGGAAAGCAGGAAGTGCCAGATCTCGTCAGTCCAACACATAATTCCAACCACAACTCACAGGCTGGGACTACCTTCTAAAATTAACGGGATT
>VXBQ01005610.1:641462-672863 GCA_013400175.1 Phainopepla nitens
GGCGGGCACCGGGACGGGCGGGCACCATGCCCGAGGGACGCTCAGGCGCCGGCGGCAGGCTGTAGCAGCGCTCGCTAAAGCTCATATTCCACCTACACAGATGGGCTGCCCGGAGCCCCTTTCAAACCGGCGGAGAAAGCAAGGAGCTGTTCTGCATGACGGCTGTGGGGTTTCCGTGCCTGAGAAATGAGAACCCAGGGTCAGAGCTGCCCCTGGAGGCTGGCAAGTGCCAGTTTTCCTGCTGAAATCCTAACCAGGAAGGCAAGATTCAACTAGGACGAGAGGCAGAAGGGAGCTGGCTACTTATGCTGAGACTTTCCTGCTGAGTCGCTGGGAGGAGGTGGCTGGCAGAGGTGTTCGAGGGGTGTGTGAGTCACAGCATAAAGGCGAGGATGGGCCTTGCCTGGCAGTGTTTTGAAACAAAAGACAGCATCTGACTTCAGAAACAGGAGAGCAAGTTCACCAGTAGTGAACACTGGAGACAGAACCCTGGCTGGGCCAGCCACAGCGGGGACAGCTGGGACTCAAGACGTGCCCAGCAAAGGGGAACTGCAAGCCTTGAGCAGCTGGGGTTCTGCACCGAGGCCTGCCAGGGAAAACAGCTCCATCTAAAAGCTGCTTTTTGCATAAAGGAGGGAGCAGGATATATGTAATGCACTTTTATTTTAAAAGGACTAGTAATATCTGGGAGGATATGTAAAAGAGAAAAAATAAAGTGCTGTTAAGCCCAGAAGGCTATTCATGGGGACTTGTGTACAGAACATGCCTTAGTTGTCCTGCAAAAGAGAAATATGAGTAAAATGCACATCAAATAACTCCATAAGAAAGGCAAGACTGGAGCAGATGTCTCCTGGCCCTTAAACAGGCTCCTGTGGCAGAGGCAGAGCCACAAGCAGCCCCCCCTTGTAAAGCAGCCACTTAACCTGCCTCCAAAATCTGCTGTGGATACCACCCACACCCTACGGCTTCCTCCCAGGGGCACTTCTTCCTCAGTGCTTGCTCACATTCAGAGTGTCTGCAAAAGAAGGAAGAGCTGGGCTCAGATGATCTGCTATCAGGCAGAGCCATGGGGCACCCAGCCCAGTCTGTCCCTGGTCCCACTGGGCAAGTCGGCTGAGTGTGTCCAGGTGCACACCACAGGCTTGAGGGTTATTCAAACCACCCAGACATCCAGGATGTGAAGTCCTACCTACATTTGGATGCCTCATTTTGATGATTTTTACATCAGGGGTCTGGTCTGTGTGGAGTAGCTCCCCACTGGCAGCAGCACACAGAGGTGAGGCAGTAGAAAGCATCCCCCTGTGATTCCACACTGCAAAGCAGACTGCAAGGGCTGTCCTTTGTGATCTCTGGGGTGCCTAGAGATGTGTGTGTGGTGATGTGAGGTTGGAGTAGGAGATGAGATCGAAGGGCTCTGTAAGAAACATGAACACAAGAGAAACTTCAGCAGACACAGTATTTTTCTTGCACCAAGGCAGAGTCAGTAGGTGCCTCCCAAGGAGGTTATTCAGGGTGCTCCTTTTCCCTTGGCAGCAGGGCAAGTGCATTTACTAATGAATAGACTCTTAGAAAAGGCAAAGAATTTTTTTCCTCCATACACATATTCAGAGAAGCAGAGAAGTTTTTTTGTTGTGTTTTTCTTCACTCCACTCTTCAAGATTCTTTCATTTGTGATTTCTAATCATCATTCCACTCTTCTTTCCCTCCTTTTCTTCACTCCCCATTCGTGAGTCACCCCCCCAGGCTTGGCATCACTACAGCCCCAGTGAATTCCAGAAAGGGTTTTTTCCCCTCTCCTTTCCTCTCCACCACCACCTTCTCCTCCCTATTCAAGCTGAACTTGTGGACAAAATAAACGCTGGCACTGGGTTATTGTCCTTCCCCTCCCCATCACAGGATTCTGAGAGAGGATTAAACTAACCTCATACATTGACTTGCTCCTGGGTGCTGGCCTGCACTCCTGCCATGCAATGAGATGGCATCAAGTGCAATGTCCCAGCAACGTGTTTCTGCAGTGACTTCCTATGCAAAGGCAGCAAAAGGATCCGACTTAGGAGCTGGTGGTCCTATATTGTGCAATTTCAACACAGTCACCCCATTTAACATTGCCTTGATTTAAAAGATTAAAAAAAAAAAAAAACAAAAAAACACTGAAAAAGCCTTGGAGGTCCAAGGGAATGAACAATCCAACAAAACCAATCATTTAAGTGCTTCTGCATTGGCTCATTTGTTAATATGTAAGCAAAGAGCACCCAAAGTTTGCTGTGATGGGAGTGGGACTGCCTGGAATTACTTGGGTTCTCCTCCTGTCTCCCATATATTCAGATGATCAGTACCTGCAGCAGCCTCCTAGGAGCTGGCAGTGCCTGCCTGCAGGGAGCCCAGGATCCACAGCCTTTGAGAGTTTCACAAAGGAGGACAACCATCGCTGCTGCCTCTCAGCAGCTGGGGAAACCGAGACTGGAAAACACAGTGATTCCCACAAGCCACACAGGTAAACAAATGGGTAACTCTGGAGCTTTAGTCAGAAAATAGCAGCCCACTGCTGACATCTCTGAAAAGATACTGCTAGGGTTCAACTGTCTGGATAGCTCTAATGAAATAAAGCTGCTGGACTGTGTGTGCAACTCTGTCATCCTTCACTGACTTGCACAAAGCTACTTCTGTCCAAAGATGTCAAAACATTCGGCACACAAGGCTACAACACAGCTGAGTTTGTGAATCCTGTGAGTCCCATGTAACAACGAGCTGACTTTGCTGCAACACATTTTTTAAGAGCTAGTGGGTTTTAATTAGTAAGTTTAAGTCAACCTCAAGAAGCAGGTGAGCATTAAAGACAGAAATGCACAGATGACTGAAGATCACAGTTTGCCATTGATGGAGAGTGTATGTAATACATTTCTGGTATGCAAGGATTGGAATACCAAAGTCTATGGATATACAGGAGCTGTGGTCAAATGCTACTACAGTGGCTGCATTAGCAGCATAATCCATAGGGGCACAGCCTGAGGGAGAGCTGTAGAGCTCTTCCAGGTCAGCTGTGCTGTGGCTGTGCTGCTGCAAAGCCAGTGAGTGCAAAGCTCACCTGCACAGCCAAGGCATCCCGGTGGCTCCGAGTCAGGAGCTGTGGCTATTCCTCATTCCATGCCCCAGATACCTCCACATCCTTCAGCAACATGCTTAACCTCTCCATGCTACAGGTTCTCATTTCTAGGTGCAGCTAATACAGCCAAGGACACCTTCCTGTGCCATCCACCCCCATCCTTTGTGGGCAAGCTGGCAGAAGGGTAAATGTAGCTGGGAAGAAATAACTGGAGAAAAATTGAAGAGGCAATACAAAAAACCAGTGGGTAAAACCCCTCCTGGTCCATCTCAGGTGGCAAGTGCTAAGGGAACAAATTCTCATTCCTGCATCAGTCTCGTAGCTGATGACTGAACAGCTCTGAAACCATCCATGGACAGCAAATAATTCCAGTCACAAACACCCAGGCACAAATGCCTAGGTGGTTTGTCAGTGAGCAATTAAATCCTGTGCTGAATAAAAACGTAAAAAATGCATCACATTGTGGCTTTAAATAGTCTCTTGTTGGAGAAATTGGTCTCACTGCCAACTTGCACTTGGGTAAACTCTTTTTGTCACTGCTGGGATTCTCTGAATGTCCATCAGGCAGTTGCATCACACACTGATTAGTTTGGCATTACCTCATGCCTTAAGGGAAAGGCAGAAGAAAATGAACTAGTATCCTGTTTCTCTGTCTACTTATTTATTTACTTTGGTGAGGGGCTTTTTTATTTGCTTTTGTTTTGGGGGTATTTTTCCTGTCCTTTTTCCTACTGAGCTAAGGGTAACTTGAGTGCACAGCAATCAAAAAATGTGGTGAGGAAAGTACTTTGGAAAGTAGTGGGAATGTGGAAAGCAGAGAAGGAAAAAAACGTGAGTCAAAGGATTAAATCCAAATTCCAGTCTGGGACTTTTTAACGAAGATGGAATACTGACTAGTTGAGCAAATTAAGCTTTTTCAAGGGGGTCTGGGGAAGTGATTGGTTTCTATCCAAGCAGAAAATGTCATTCTTCTCCATCGGTACCAGAGAAAATAACAGAGACAAAACACTCCCAACCCCGCTCTGAGAAATTTGAAAAGATGGGAGAACAGACAAGGACAAACAAGCAATTAAAAGGAAATTGCTTCTCTCTCCCCACCAAACCTTTTGTTTCTTCCCAAATGAAAGTGGAAAAAATTGATTAGGGGGTCAAAAGGAGGAAGCACCAAAGAACTGCATCACGTGCAGTGCCATGTGAAAACAGACAGTGCTCCACCAGGGTGTGGGCAAAAACATGCTGTAGCAATGGGGCTAAAGATCTGCAGGAAAGGACAAAAACTCACTTCTCAACCTGTTTGGGTTGAGCCTTCTTCCCACCTCTGAAGCTTACTTTGACAGTTACAGTTTCTCTGTCTAAGTCAACCATGACATGACTGAAAACTGAGAATATTTTCACTTCTGTTGTTATTGTCTCATCAAGCCACTCTACCATCTCTCTCAGTGTGGTTTCCCAGGGGACAGCAAGCACACACAGACCAGCAGCTGCTCAGATCTTCAGCTGGAGTCCCTGCTTGCACAGCAGGTCAGCAAAGGGGAAACATGCCCTCATCTCTGTCACTGCAATAGCTGCTCCCACATCCTACTCAAATCTGGTTTAACAGTGGATTAACTAACATTAGGCTGACAAAGTGGATAAAGGGGATGCTCAGCATTTGTTACCTGCTGCCCTTCTATCACACAGAGCTGCAGACAGCAGCTTTGTCAACTTTTTCTGTAGGATTCACACAGGAACTTCCCTTGGAGCCCAAAACATAGCAGCCACACAGGAAAAGGGGCACAATTCATGGGAAACTAAGTATAAATTTTGTTTTCTGCAGTAGTACAGTACTTCTTAAGGAAGTAAAATCTTTGCAACAAATCTAGTTTCCCTTTTATGTGCAGTGATCTGCAGCTTCAAAAGGTTTGTTCAGCTCTGGGTGGAAATATCTCAATTCATACCCAAATTATCTGAGAATTCAGTACTCACTAAGACTGGAATATAAGGTTAGGAGAAAATTATATTAATGGAAATAAGTTTTATACTGAAACAATGTAACAATGTTGCTGTGTTGGATCAGAGTGAACACTGCCCTAAGTAAGCAGCCTCAACAATGGTCTCAGTAGCTAGACAGAGCACACAGATGTGTGATGCTTCGCCCTTCAATTCCTCCACTCTCCAACTATTTTCAGCCCAGGAACTTCCCTACTCAGAGGGGCATTTTCAGTGGTTGGTAACCCTGGCTGGATTTCTCCTTTCTGAACTTTTCCAGTCTTTCCTCAAATACAAGTCAAACTTTAGCCTCTACAACATTTTTTGGCAAGGAGACTCCAGTCTCTAACATGGAAGGTCTTTCAGGAGTTACTTGAAAAAACAGGCAGTGATGTACATGATCACTTGGTGGTTTGCAGGGCCTGCAAAATTCTCAGCTCTTCTCTGTTAAAAACAGTGTTTAACACTTCACAGGTGGGGAAATCAGAACCATCTCTCCTGCATCATCAGATGAGCCATGGTAACACTGGGCAGCTCAGCTGAGCAAAACTCAGCATCAGAGATCCTAGAGCATATTCTGCCAGAGCAGCTGGAAACCCTCTCCAGACACCCCCTAATTCCACCTTACGCTACAACATCCACCTGTGCAGAGCTTGGACAGTGATACCCACACAACCATGACAACTGTGAATCTGTCAGCAAAACAGTGTGAGAAATTATACCAAACCCACCAGATTTCTTGAGAAGCTTGAAGCTGGCACATTTGTAAGTGTTTCCTAGAGGTCTGCATATTTCCAAGGAAACTTGAGAGAAAGTATCACTGATTTGAAATACAACCACTCAGAATTTTGATGAAAGTGAGAAATCTAAGACATTTTGTTAAGCTCCACTTCAATATTTCAAACTCAAAGTGTGACTGCAAAAATGAAGTGACAAATTCATTGTGAGAAACACATTGGTAACGCAAAGGGAAAAGCCAGATGAATTTCTGCAAAGTGTGAAGGCTGTTTCCAGCATCTCTCCTGTTGGACACCCATAACCATGAAAGCTTTCTATAGTAATTTAAACTGTGCCAGGAGACCTATGGCCAGCAGCAGAGCCTCATCCTTCTGACCCTTGTTTCACGACATTCTCTCTACACAGTCTGGTGCTGGGGAGGTTTATGCTGGAAAACTCCTCAGGCATAAGGCATTAGTGACACCAAATGTTTGAAGGAGTTCTTGCACATGTAAAATGAGAACGCATTTTTATATTAGGCAAAATAAACACTTGAATAGTCCTAACCTCCTGCACATGAGAGAACAGGCTGAACACTTATTACTTCCAACTCAAACTTCCCTTGAGAATGTTAGAGGCTGCATTTTTTTTTCTGTTTGCTGTTTTTTTCTTAACTAAAGCATTTTTATTGATCTTTTTTGGACATAATACATTTATCTACTTGAGATATTCACCCTGTACAGTACCAATTTATATAATTAAGTGATGTCATTATATACAAGTGGCTTCATAATCCACTTGCAAGTGCCATGCAGACAGACATTTCTCAGCAGACTGAGGAGGGGCAGGGCAGTCAGTCTGCACTGGGATTTCATTTTTCCCTGCAAGCCTTCTTCTCAGAAGGGCCAGGCTCAGTAACCCAGCTGTCCTGGGTAACCCAGAACAACGATGCCTCACTCGTATGTCCCAGGCTTTGACTGGTACTACGGCAACAGCTAAGTCTGTCTGGGACATTTTCATTATACTCTCAGTGCTAGAAAACAAACAAATTTGTATAACGCACACAAACAGTCTTTTCTAATCTCTTTTAATGGCACTCTGAAGACCAGACTGTCAATTGTCTGCTGTGTTCTCAACAATTTGCTAATGATAATTAAAGATGCTCAAAGTCTGCCAACTATTTCAGCACTCTATTTAACCAAGAAGATAAGGGTTCAGGAGGAAAGCAAATGAAATGAACTTGATCCAAGGAGGAGGTGTTACCTACAAAGGAACCCATAAGGGCATAAAGATAGCAAAGGCAGAGTAAAATGTTCTCTAAACTGCACAACAGATACACAGGGAGATGATGCCAAAACCCTGGAATGAGATTACAAAAGCAAGAGAGTGAGTGGATTCTTTTCCTTTCTTTCTAAAGGATTCCATCCCAAAGGAGTTGCTTAGACAACGCCAACCCCCTACCATGCGATCTGCGTATGAAGAAAAACAAATCCACGCTGTAGTAATAGGAAGATCAAAACTTGGCTTGTGGTTGCTTTCTTGGGGTTTTTCCTTCAGCTGAGAGAAATGAAATACTCCTTGCATGCCCATTTCTGCAGAAAAGGACCATATTTCCCCCATGGGCTGTGGGATATCGGGCATGCAGCCCCCAGAAAACAGGAAGAGAAAGGGAAGAGCAGGCACCTGTAACTGGAAGCAGAGCTTTGGTTGCTCTGAAGTTCTGCTGAGTTAAGGGTCCTGTATGAATTCTCAGTTCCAGAGAATCATTTGAGGCACTCAGCTGACCCACACAAGAACATTCATGTGACCACTAAAGCTGTGAGTTGGCCAACTTACTTTTAATAAGATCTACTGTGGCAAATTCCTAAATGTGTGTCAACCTGTCAGCAGGTAACCAAGCACACACCTGTCCTCTTGTGAGACTGAACTTGTTGCCTTGCAGGAAACATCTTTCCTTTCTGAAGATCACCAACCCTTGCAGAAGTTCCTCTGCCATGATCCAGTGGGATCACATGCCTGCTCTCAAAATTTTTATGGAATTTTATCAAATTCATACTTTCTGCAACCCCCATACATGCAAAATTGTAGCTACGGCCTTCTGGCACCCTTAAGTATTAGGCTCTTTGTACTTCTACTCACTTACTGCATTGTGTTCTAAACCTGTTTATTCCCTGAGTGTGCCTGTGTTTGGAGCAGCATAACAACTTCCCAAATTAATAACATGGATTAAACATTTGTACCAAAGGGCAGGAAGTCTTTATTGGGAAGAATAATCTTGCCTTATACCTGAAGGAGCTTTATCTGCCCACCTATTTTCTGAGAGCATCATATTCAACTTCTGCTTATTTCAGTAAGGTCCAATGACTTCAGCAACACCCACTTGGCAGGACTGTGTGCCCTTTATGTGAAAAAATTAATAATAGTCTTCCAGCAGATTGCCCTCCGCATCATTCTCAACTAGAAACGCAGTGAAAACACTGTATTTCTTAATTCTTAAATCACACTTTTCCCCCTCCAAATGACAGACTACAAACTAATAATCAGAAAACCTCATTAAATGGTAGTTTTGAATCTGACCATATTGATGGTCAATTAGCTCCTACTACCTGACCTATTTTTATAAATCACATTCCTGCAAGGTTTCAGATAATAACATTTTCTAAGAAATTCAAATTTTTGTAGAAAACAATGCAACAATCAAAAGCAAATAGAAGCCTACTGCCTGTAAATGTCTATTTCCAATGCAGCTCCACTTTTAGTGTCATTTATTTTCAAAATCTTTTAAATTAGTAATGCAAATTAATAACTCAGGAAGCATTTCATGTAAATATTTATAGGTTTGAAAGTTTGCAGCATTATGTTCACAGGTTTTGATGTTATCACTTTGGGGCTAAATTGGTTTTATTTCCAACACTTTCATGCTCCCAAAACTCATCTGAAGTAGGAGTCAATTCTCTACCAAGACACCAGTCATTTCAGATTCATCTCAGATTCTTTCTGGCCTAGTGGAAATAACTCCAGAAAGCAGGGGGGACTCAGCACACAGCACTCCTTGATCAGAACGTGTTTGACTTGAACGAAGTACTTGGCTCAGCAGTGACAAATCAGGACATAAGGTGGCATTATTGCCCTTCCTTAACTGTGTTCAGGGCCAGAGTCCAGATCTGCATGTCAACAGTGCTACAACATCCTTGTCTGGCATTCCAGAAACAGTACAATACAATAAAAAAAGACTCAGGGAGAAAATCAAGTCTGCACCAAAATGCATTCAGAATACTGCACACAGCCAAATCCTGACTGTTCCCTGACTTAAGATGTTCCCCAAATAATGTGTGTATAACGTGGCCTGACTGAAAAAAAAGAAAGACTGTTAGGCTTTAAGTGCATTAACTGCACAGGACTTCTGAAATAACATTTTAAAAATCTGGACTTCATTTGTATCTTTGACTCAGTGTTCAGCTGTGATTGCCCACAGCAAGAACTCCCATCAAATTTATACAGATGCTTGGAATAAGAAAGGAGAAAGTTACTGCAAAGGATACAGGAACTTGGTTTGCATGTTCATCTGTTTTCAGTTCACACAAAAAATTTAAGGATTTGAAGCTATTTTTTAATGAAAGAGAAATGATAGCTGTACATTTCAGATAGAGACATGAAACTACAGAACAGGGAACCAGCTCTTCCCTGGTCTTGTCCAACACTTGTGATGTATTTGGATTTTTTGTCTGTTCAGACCAGCAAGAGGGAAGAGTAGCATGAGACCAACAGCCACATGCGAGCATGTTTCCAGTTCCAGGTACATACAGGATCTTTCATTCAATAATTGGAAGCTACTATTCAATGGAAAGGAGGGGAAGACTTCAAATAACACCATCAGTTAAACACTGGAACTGTTTCCCACACAATAGCACTGTCCCTCACACAGAGACACTGTCCTCTAGTACTTCAAAATCAGGAAAAGTGCCTTTTGGGAGAGGATGTTTTAACCACACAAAACCTCAGTGTAGAGAGAACTAGGAGAACTGAGAGCTATATGGTGTCAAAGGCAAGGTGGTCCCTTTTGGGTTTCAAGCTCTGCAAACACTTGATTCTACAAAACAAAATTCATTGCAATATCCGCAAATATCTCATTCATTCATTTCTCTTAACAAAATACACTCATGCCTAATTTTTTATTACGTATCTAGCATGAAACTCACCAAGGTCAGGTCCATGTCTGTATGAATACATGTTTAAAGATGAAAAGCTCTGCAGGTGTAACACAGACTGTCACAGTGTTCTCCTCTGCAAATCTTGTGTCACTTTAACACTGAGACATGGAGGCCAGAAATAAGCAGAGGTGGGAAGCATCTTGTGAAAAACCATCAGAAACTCAAGACAGCTCTGACAAGGATTTGTTTGTGCTTGGTTACCGTGGCAGTGGCAGTTGGGGTAAGCTCCAGTTACATCGGACCCATTGCACCACTTCACTGAAAAGGAGCTCAACGAAGCCCAAGAGATGCCAAGCACAGAGGTGCTTATTTAAATTTGCCTATCTCTGGTTCCATTAATCATGACCTCCTGACAACTTCGGTATCCCACTCTCCTCTTCCCCCACCAAGCTGCAACCCTGAAGGGCTTCTTTTATCAGGTCCATTCAGCCAGCACCACGATCTCCATGAAAGCTCCCTGTGTGGCACTGGCACACTGTCTGACGTGGCTCCAGCTCATTTCTTTCCAGCACTAAGGGTCCCCTGACATGGTTATTAATCATGGCCTCAGTGACAGGGCACTGAACTGTCTGGAGAGGAAACTTCATATTCCCATCCAGGGAACATGGAATTTGTTTCATCTTTGTGTAATCAAGAAATAGAGCTCATTAGGGGAGCGAATTAACCCCAACTTCAGGTTCCTAAAGGTGTCCCTGCTCTGTTTAATTAAATCTGTCTTAAATCCTCCTAATCCCAAACTAAAGACTTAATAATGTTCAGGAACCTCTTTTTCCTTACAATATATTGGTATAAACTGCTGACAGCTTAATATTGAAATAAACTTGCTGCTCTTCTACCTGACCTGGCCAGTACAAAGAACAAAACCCACATGACTAAGGCCAGCTTCTCCCAGAATGGCAGGACAGTGCACCACAGATGTTAGGTATGTGAAAACCTTTTAATTTAATGCTACAAAGTGTCAAAGACTGGGAGAAACATTTTAAAAAATCAAAATAAAAATCATGAATGGAAGCAAAAACAGGGCGTAAAGGTTTGATTCTTTCTCTGAACATGCACCGACCTGTCCTTTTAGACAGAAGATGACAAGCCCTTACCTAGAGGTTTGGGGTATTACACTTTCCTTTGAGAGAGTTTTGAGGCACCAAACACCCAGGTCTGTTTGATAGTGGTCAGAGAGAAGCTCTGCTCAGGCTCTCCAGATGTGGTGGCAAATCTGGTTTTGTAATTCCTTCTTTAAAAAAGTGAAGAAGACTTGTTTCAGATTGTGATTAGCAAAATTCAGACCTAGATCAGAGCTTTCTTCCCTACATTAAAAACAGGCGGTTGGACTTGGAATTTTGGTACCAGAAATGAAGTATCCTGGAATATTGATCTCAGAATCTGTTTAGTCTCAAGAGGTACAAAACCATAATCAAAATTTTAGAAGACAGCTTGTGGAAAGCAGAGTGACTCTACATGAGATCTCTAAGGAGGAATCCATATCAAGAGAAAAGCAGTGTGGTCCAGCACTGGAGAAGAAAGATAGCAGGAATAAAGCCCAGATGTACAGAGACAGTAACACAGGCTGTAAGGAATGCCAGTCCATGCCAAAAGTGATTCATGGGAGGCAGACCTATTCCTATTGCTCTCCATCCCAAATCCAGGTCCATTTGAGGAAGGGTATGACTTGTAGGGCTTCTGCCTTCCTAAGGTGTCCTGCTGTGACTCAGAGACAGAGGACAGGGAGAAATGTAGGCTTGGACACAGCAAACACTGTGTCCCAACAGAACATGGAGCAAATGGAAACGGTTTCCACTCTTTCTTTCCCTAAGAGGATTATGTCAGCAGGGCCTGGCTGGCGTCTGCACCAGAGCTAAGCGCCAGCAGCCGCGGCAGCCAGCCCTACCCTCTTGTCAAAGGCTTTCATTAAGACTTTGGTTCCCTGTTGCTCACATGGCGGCTTGCACGTGCTCCCTAAATATCCTGTATCCACCTCCAAGGTATTTGCTGATATAGAAATCTCTTCCTCCCCCTTTGCCCCTCCTCCCAAGAACCTGGGGCCACAGCACAAATCACTATCCTGCTGAGAAATTTTCATTACGCAAGGATGGGACAGAGGACTCAAGCTGAATGGGTATGATCAGAGAGGAAAAGACCTTAGAACTGTACATGGTGTCTACCCCTCTGACCCTGCCATCAGTCAGCTAAGGGTGCATATAAACCTTGCAGAGCACAGCAAACAGCCACAACCCCCTTCTCCTCATGCACTGCTCGTGCTGGGGAATAACTAAAGGAGTTACTGCTCTTGTCCAGCTCCAGTGCTCTGCTCTGGCTGCAGAGCCACACCACAGCTTGGCATCTTGGACTTTCCTCCTTGCTGAAGGGGTATTTCAAATCTTGGAATTAAATAAAAATCCTGAGATCCCAAAGACTCAGGACAGACTTCTCTTTCCTAACCTGCCTTGCCCTCAAGCCTGCCTCTGCCCTGTGTCCTCAGACAGCCAGAACAGCCATGCAGACCCAAGGGGGTGAGATCCATTTGGCTCAAAATACACAGGTCAAAGGACCATTTCAAACAACACCACAAATCTTTAATCTAGTTTTGAGATGAAAGTGAGGTATTTTCACCATTAAGCTCAGAGGGAGAAAAGCCAGGATCCTTCTGATCAGTCACACAGTTAAATCCACCCAGCTGCAAAGAATGACATTGTGGCCACAGAACCTACAGGTGAGGATGGGCTTTCCTAGATATTTAGCTCCCCAGCATCCCAGTAACAAGGGATAGCTCTACCTATCATTGTTCAGGTATCACTTCCAGCAGAATCAATCAATGAATCTACATGGAAACCAGCTCATCCCTTTCATCTCATTTCCCTGTTACCAATTTGAACAAACCTGGAGAAAGACTTGCCTCTGATTGTTCAGATAAATTAAAGGCAATTCCATTCACAAAAAAAAAGCATGAAAGCATGGGTTCTGGCTTCAATTTTATGTTACTTGTTTCTGAAGTAGCAACTATGGCTCGAGACAGGAACCAAAGCATCAGACAAGTCAAATGTACCATCTAATGTAGAACTACCAATTTTTTTATCAGTATTTCTCACACATGATACTGCCTCTACAGATGTTCAGTACAAAAGCAAAAAGGTGATCATAAATTGGGATATTTGGAAAGAAAATGTTTTCCTAAAAATAAATAATAGAAGTCTTTTTATGAAACTGTGTCAATCATTTGGAAAATAAGAACTATCTTTACTTGAATGTCTTTCTTTTATTTGCATTCTGTCACTGGAGGGGTCATACTTAGTTCATTTTTAATTTCAGGAGGCTTGTTTTTTACCTTCTTTCCAAAGGCTGAAAAATTCGGAGAACCCAAAAATCATTAGCAAACCTTTTAATTTTGAGGAGGGATGAGCCTGTAAAGTGTTGGATCAGATCCAATAAGTTACCTTTGAATTTCTATGGCAATACACATGGAAAAGTCAAGAGACGAAATATATTCATATTTCCTATTTAAGTTACAGAATATTGAAGAAAATCTATTTCCTTTTTAAAATTTATATTGTATTTTTCATTTGATTCTTCTTAAAGCTTTAAATTCCTTATTTGCCAAAACATTCAAAGAATGAGCCCCTTCAGAAGCATTTAGGAAACCATACACTTGTAAATGCAGCACTGCTGGAACTGTGACAGCAGTTTCTCTAATCATGTTGTTCACTGGGCTACCTGAAGTTCTCCTCTTTTCATGACCATCTAGTCCTTTAGCAAAAAAACATAAAGACTGTATAAGCTAATGCTTGCAATCTAAGATGCAAAACAAGTCTTAACCCCAGGGCTAAATTAAGGATCCAACTTTTAGCAAAAACCAAATATCCAAGCAACAGCTGTAAAGATGGTAATCTGACATATTTACAGGAATCAGGTTACCTGTACATGAACACACACACTGCAGAAAAAGGTAGGGTACAAACTACTGATATAAAATGTAATTCACAAGTGGCTGGATGCAGTGTGCCTTAACCCAAGTCTTAGATATAAGAGAACCTCAGTGACAGAAGAGTATTTCATGACTAGTGATTGCCTGAGGTGGCTTAAGGCAGTTCCACTTGCATCTCAGAAGGGCAGCATGTTTTCCAGAGCACAGACTAATGCCACCATCTCTTTTGGATGTCCTTGTCTGTCCCAGGTGGCAAGAAGCCCAAGCAGAGCCAGTCAGGACTCAGCCTTCACAGGAGCTGTAGGCACAGCAGGCCCAGGCACGGGGCTGGGGCAGAGCACACCACTGACAATTGCTAATGCTGGCCTTGAGCGCTTCCGAGACTCAGCCGGTAATTCCTGAGCAGCCTGGCACCCTACATCTAAGACCCAGGCAGGAAATAATACTTAGAAAGGGCATCCTCAAGTCAGCACTCGGCATTGAAGGGTTCGGTTTTCTGATAAAATCTCTGTATTTCTGGCCTTTCATGCACTCCTCCCCAAATATGTATCTTGCAAAGGCAGTGAAGAAATCCCCTTGAAATGTGGTCTGCCAGTCTAATAACATTTAAGAAATGACCACAAGAGCCACTACTAACTAAAGCCCACCAAAACAATGGGACCTTTTTAAGAACATACAGTTATATATGTGTGTGCAATATATGCATAGTGCCTACATCTAATTCCATTGTACTGTAAGCAAGTACCTGTGCCATAAGGGAAAGTCACCAGGATGAACCTGCATCGTCCACAGCACTAGATTCTGCTTTATACGCACAGATCCCAGTGTAAAGGCAGATGGAAGGGCCAGTTGTGTTAAACCCAGGTGATTATGTCACAGGTTTGAGGGTTTGTTTTATGTTTTCTTTACCAGCAAACTGTCCATTAACTTTCCTGAGAGCAGAAAGCAAAAGGAGAGGAATTTGTGAAGTTGGTAGCCCATATGGCTGGTGGGGAGTTAATCTGTGTCTAAGCAGCAGGTCGCATGAGCCAGGCTGTCTGTTGGGGTTGTTAGTAACCTAGGGGCAGATCATGGAGCAGCAGGGAAGAGGATAAACTCAGCCTACAAATACAGTCAGGAATGTGGCAGGAAATTATTTTTGAAAACATACTCTGAAGCATAATAGCAACGATCAGACGGTCAGGCCGTGTGTATGAAATCTATCTGGACTCGGGGCACACAACAGGAGTGCACACAAGGGTGTGATAAAGCAGATTGGGTCTATACGCCTGTGTCCATACATGCATGTTAAAAACATAAGCTCTGCTCAAAGAAAAAGTGGAGGCACACCAGAGTATATCTAGATAAACATTGCTTCCTCTACCATTCTAAGCAAATGAGAATAAGTTATTTGCTTATGCTTCATGCAAATCACCTACCACACAGCTTTATAAAATTATTAATTATGTCAACACCAAAGAATGAAAGACAGAATCAGCAGAAACTGAAAGGTTCAGGCAAGGAAATTTTTTCTTTAAAAGGAAAAAGTCATGAGGCAAGCCTCAGGTCACAAGAACAGCACAGGACAGCCTTTGCACCCAGAGTACAGACTGTGACACCAGGCAGGGAGCCACATGACAGAACACCAAGAACCAGGTGGCACCGAGGGACACAGCCTGTGGCAATGTGGAGGTCTGCAGGTTAGACTAAAAGAAGTAGGAAATCTAATTAAAATTTTAATTTAATTTTAAATATGTCACTAAATACAAATTTTGATGCTCTAAGCTTTTTCAGCATTCAAGACAACAATAAGACAGCAAACAATTTTCTAGGCTGGAACACTTTATTTTCAAGCATCTTTTTTAATTCATCACTGGCATAACCCCAGATGACATTAACCCTCCAGCTATTGCCAACTTTACAATAAGAAATGGTACATATTGGACAATTTAAGCAACATGATACTACACAGCTGGGTAATCTGCTCTCATTTTGAGGAGAAGGGGTAAAAGATAATCAAATAAAAGTAGATTTAACAGCACCAATGAACCATTTAGCTCTACAACCTGTCTTCTACTGTGGCTAGCAGAGGTCATCCAGGAAAGAATGCAAGAGCAGGGCACTGCTTCAGCCATATACTCTTCTACTTGTGAGGAATTTCAAGTTCAGGAACTTCTAGAAGCATTATCTTTCTATTTACTACTAGTGATCAGTGCACTAGCATGACTTTGTTTTAGCCTCAGCAAAGAGCAACCCTCTTTACTGACCAACCATGACAAATTGCAAGGCAGTTCAACTCAGAGGGAGAGACTCAAAACTTCCCATCACAAGTGAGAGCTATTCTTCCCCAAACTTAAGCACCAGAACAAATCAAACTTGACAGATGTCATTTGTATTACATATTAGTGCACTACAGGAAAGCCAGAGCCCACCAGCAATGTGTGCTTTATAAAAAGCCCCAGCACAGACTATAATTAAAAGAAGAGAAAGCAAGCAATATGGAATTATTTTTATGCAATTACTGATATTCTTTGAGCCCATTTGGAAACAAAAATTTTCTCAAAGTGGCAAAATTTTGAAAAGTGAGTGAAAAAGAGGATTGTTTTTATAAATAAGAAAGGCTGCACCTTGGCTCAGGTGAGCACTAGAATGCTATTCAGGTCCACGTACAAAGTCAGGCAGCAGGAAAGTTCTGACGGAACTAACATTCCTAGATTAATGCTTGTCCCTAAAACTGTAGAATGACAGTGAAGAGTTTCTCTTGGAAATACAGATGAGCTTTGGAGGGGCATTAGACATAAATCAAACCTCAAAGGGATGAACAGCTCAACTTAAGTGTGAAAAAATCTTGAAATAGGTTCTCCCATGAGAGACCTTTAGTCAGAAATTGACAGTATTTTACATCCAGCAAATAGGAGGAATGGAGAGTCAATGGTTGGGCAGAAGCACTGCATGCTACTCTCTGGATCATCTCTGTATCTGCTTACCAAGTTTCAGAGGTGCTCATCCCAGCACAGAAAGACCCTGTCATGCATTTAACTTGATCTCAGCCACCTCTCCTCTCTTAAGAGGGGAAGTCCCGCTTAGTGTGAAAGATTCTTATCACAGTATCCTAGAGAAATGTAAGAGGAGAAATCAGTCTTTAGTGGATGAATGGAGCAGGTCTGAGTATTCCTCGAACCTCAGCAACTGCAGGGCAGCCCCATGTCCCCCACTGCCACAGGTCTGCCCACGCTGCCAGCCCTGTCCCAAAGATCAGCAGCACTAGGGATTGCAAGTCCCTTGAGCAGAGTACCTCTGGAGCTAATTAGCACATTTGCACACAAGCTGAAGGTGAACACTAATCCTTTTCCTCTTCCTTAACCATCAGACTCCACCTTGGTCACACAGATAATTGTCCAAAAAGACTCTGTGTTAAGCATCATCTGAATTTTATGACGCATATGAGATTCAAAGCAAATAAACTGCTGCTGAATATTCTTTGCCTCAAAAGGGTTTTTCTGTTAGTCCTCAAGTTCTGTTTTTCTGCCTTTCTTCAGGTTCAGATATTCTACACAAATCTGTTCCTACAGACACCTCACTAGGCTTCTTACCTTTAATTCCCACAATCCTTCTCCAGTTTTATCCTAGACCTGCAGTGTGACCTCAAAGATTCCAGCTGTCACGGATCACAAATACTGACACACTAGTCTTGAATTCAAAGTGAGATTTCTTCTAATACTTTAGTTCATGTATGAAAAAATTCCTTCCCTCCTGCATTTGCTTCTCTCCCTTAACCATCAGGCCCTGCAACAGGACAAAATATTTCTCTGCACTGAGAACCACTTGTTTCAGGTGAGCAAGGAAGAGAAAAGGAGGTTCATCTCTTCAGAGGACTCCAGGTGGCAGCTGCCTGCAGGTCCTGGCACTCAGGCAGTGCGGGGGCAGAGTTTGAGCTTGTATATGAGTTATTTCATCAGGTATCTCAGCTGGTACTGACAAAAGAAAGACTACACTGAGATCCCCAATACTTCCACACTGACTGCACAGCTCCCATTTCTGATGGGCTGAGGGTGCTTTGCAGTGCTCAGTTCTTTAAAAGGCAAATGGAAAACTGTCAAGTTAATGGGGAGGTTTTGTGTGTGCTAATTATAGCACACAAACCCTCATTGTCTCTGTCCAAGGCTGGGTCACACTCTTGTTACAAAGCTTTTGTAACTCTACTAATGCCTTTAATATAAGCTCCTATTAATTGTATAGTCAATTCCTAAGCCCAGTGCTACTGGATTGCAGTAGCCAGGCAGCTGACTGTAATTACAATGTGCTTATAGTGTGCTTAACCTGCATTTATAAAGCACGTTAATTCTCATGATTCTGTTTTAATTTGGTGCAGGATTGACAGCCTTTTGATTTCACTCCACAGATCAGATCTAGCATAAGCAGCAGCCAGGTTAACATACAATGCTGTCCATATGGAAGGAGGTGACACAGTGCTTCATCCTCCCTTGGGTAACTGGAACCACAC
Source organism: Phainopepla nitens (assembly GCA_013400175.1). Taxonomy (NCBI): domain Eukaryota; kingdom Metazoa; phylum Chordata; class Aves; order Passeriformes; family Bombycillidae; genus Phainopepla; species Phainopepla nitens. Next base: position 659,861 of record VXBQ01005610.1, read on the forward strand.
TGTCCCTACAGCTCTTTGCAAGTTCATGTTTTCTTTTTTTTTCTCTTGCACATCCCAGCTCGTTTGAAACCCTTATCTCCAAAACAGCCACCACCCTTTTAGAAGGCACAAGTAGGAGTCCAGGGCAAACAGGAGTTCCTGTGAATGTCACCACTAATGAGGGATCCAGAGCCTTCAAAAGAAGAGTTTTCCCATCCATGAAGCCCCCAGTTCCAGGCCACTATGCAATATGTAAGCAATTTTAGAAATTAATGAATTTTTTCCTCAACCATTTCAGACCCAGTCCGGACTCTGCAGGTGAATGCAGATCAAGGGAAACCCGGCTTTGTCCATTTGCTTTTTTGTCTATAAAGAAAACCTCAGAGAAACCCTGATTAAAAACCAGAATGCTGCTTAAATTGGGATAGAAGCCAATTCCTCCTTTACTCTGCTGGCTGTCAGCCCCATGAATGTCCATTTTTGAATGACTTAGGGGCACTGAGGCATTCAGGTCTTCCTGGTGCTACTGCCATGCGCTGCACTAGGATCAGGGACTCAGAGGACAGGATGAGGGTGGGCCACTCACAGCCGAGATGTGTTCAGCCTTCAGGATGACAACTGTGGCTTGGCTATATCCAGCACTGACTCCATTGCCCTGACACTCCAATTAGCAGGTGGCTCCTACCTACAAAAGTTCTCCTGGGTAAAAAACTCTCTTTGCAGCAGGGTTCAGTTTTACCTTTCCTCCTCCCCCATCTTCTCTTAGTAGAGCAAACAATAAATAGCAAATAGACACTAGAACAATTAGTGATTTGGATACCATGGAAGAAGAAGAAAGTGTGATGTTTCCTCTGAAGACGATTTAAGAAAGGTATCAAATATAGAAAACACTGCTGAAAGAGGCAAGTGAATTTATTTTATGCTCAAGGAGTGCAGGACACGAGGCAATGAACGTAAGTTACCACAAATTCAATGTCAAGGAAAATCTCTGCAGTAAGAACAGTGGTATGCTGGAATTGGTTGGCAAGGGACCTTCCATTCTCCTCTGTTTTTAAGAGCTGGCTAGGTAAACACCCATCAGGCACAGCTTAGCTAAAGGGCAGCTCATTGTAGAGCATTCAGAGAGATATAATGACTTACCAGGACTTCTTACAGCCATATTTTTAAAAATTCTTTTAACCTTTATATTACTTTTCTTTGTGTGTCTACCCATTTCCTTCTTATTAGCTTTTTCTTTGGCAAAAATAACTTTAAATGGGAACATACACCCGTATTTTAGAACTTAATACCAATATCCAATCTTTCTCATTTGTATTTCCTCTCTTGAAAGAGATATAAAATCCCTCTATTTATTCATGTAACTACACTGATAAATATTTTCAAGTCAAAGTGTTCTTTGGAATAAAGTGAACTTATGTACACAATGCTAACTTAAAAAAAACTTTTTTAAACAACAGGCTTGCATGAAAAAAATCACTGTTTTGGAGGACAGTTTTCAGCAAAAAGCATCTTTGACTTACATTTTCAAAAGCAAAAATAAACTTCCTAATTTGAAGAAGTGATTATTGCATTGTTCCTTGCATGATTCTCTCAACATTTCCTCAATTAAACTCCCCATTAACACATTATTTTTATTTCTTTCCTTAGGTATTTTTCTAAAAACGAAGGTGACAAAACCTATGAACTGAAGTGTTTATATTGCATATTAGATCACTGCCCATGCACATGAGGACTTGTTTAAACACATGCTCCAGCAATAATATCTCAACTTTACAAATTCAGAGCCTGCTTAATCTCTGTTTAACAAAATCCAAACAGGGAAGCCCGGTGTCCCCAACTGCTGCTCTGCCTTCATCCCAACAGGCGGGCTCTGGGCTCCTCTGTCGATGTGATTATTGCTGTCCAATTCCTTGCCTTTCTCTCAAGGCCGTTCTCTTTCTGCAGGATGACTCATTAGCCCCGTCCCCGGCAGGGAGCTGACATCCAATTAACCAGCTGACAGTCCTCCGGTGGCTCCCACTACTCCTCTAAGGCTCTGTTTACAAACACAGGCTGCTGTGCCCATAAAGGAGGGGAAGTTGAAAGTCCCCCTGCCAGGCCAGTTTGTTCCAAACGTTCAGAGCCCTTTAAACAATACCTGTGTAGGGTAAAGATCGGGCAGACTGCGTGCAGCAGGATGCAAATCACCCTGATGGCTGCAGCTGCATTCGGTGGGAAAGGGAGCAGCAACTGCTACTGGAGCAGGAGCATCGGGACTCGGATCCCAGTTGCAGCTGGGAAGCCAAAAGAAATTAGCAGATGGAGAAATATCACTGAATTCTATATGGGAAAGCACCTAAAGAATTCGTCCAGAGCGATGTAAAGGTCTCTCTGACAAAGAAGTAAGCTTTGGGTATAAAACCAGAGGTGTTGCAACTCCTGCACCAGGAAACAAGTCATTTTACCAAGACACAGCAAAGAAGCTCCAAGTTCCCCACACGCTCAAGCAGGAACATGATGTTCCTTGCAGAGAACAGAGGTTTTGGGTTTGCAGGGACCCACTGCAGAATGCCTCTGCCTTTGATCTGTATGTTTTGGTCTCATTCATTGGCACTGGGAATTCTGCTTAGATTTTTTTCCCCTTTTTGGGCAACTCCAGAGAAAAAAGGTGCCCAGAAAACTATGGTCATTGCTACCCAACTTCCATTTGGCACCAGCTAAACCAAATAACTGTTCCTACTAAGTTACAGGTCTGCCTTGGCCAACAACTTCAAATTTAAGTCAGAAAAGCTCCTCCTAACTTGGCAGCTAGGAAATCTCCCTTGCAGCAAGTCTGAAATTAGACTTCAAATTCACATGCTTCTGAGTGTTTACTTATTTTTGGGATTATGATCTACATCCTATTTTTTACCCCCAGCCTCCTTTTTGATTTAGGTACAAAACCACAAACTGATCCAGTCACTTTCAAACCTGAGCCAAATTCAGTTGAATTTTTCGTAACTACAGTCTCATCTTTTTAAATAACCTGCACTTGCTACAAACCAAGGCAGTGGCTGATTTTTGCAGTGAGGAATGACAACACTACCTCAAGAAGGTCTCCACTGTAGTACACTGCATCTCTGGGGAGGAAACACAGCAGAGATGATCCCAAGCAAGATAGGGAAGCACCAAATCCTGGTTCTTCTTTCCTCCAAAGCTGTTTTGCACCATGCAGACATGTTTTTAAAGTGTTATGGTGGGATTAAATGCCCATTTGTTGAGATTTCCCCCTCTCACACTATTAGAGTGATACAAATAAGAATTTATTGAGAATTTAAGGCTGAACATTTAGTCTCTGTGCTTTTTCTTTAATGTAACTATTCATGTTTGGTTACACAGCAGGCAAAGATTTCAGCCAGAGAAGGTCCTCACAGGCAAACACAAGGCAAGGCTTTGGCCAGAAATACACTGTTAGAGCAGGTTTAATAGCCTGAGAATTTACCCTTCCACCTCCTCTAGATGACTGTTGACTAGAGATGAACATGTCAATAGCCTGTACCCGTAGTACAAGTGACATCAGTGCTTCCAACCAGCAGCAGTGCAGCTCAACCAGGTGAGCTGAAACCATCTTCAGCAGCGATATGAGATCTCACAGGGACCACTCACATTCTGGTCCTCAACTCACCTGCAGCATCCTCTCACAGGAGATAAGAAATAGATGTGGGACAGGCACTTATGTAGCCTCAAAAATAATTTCAGCTCTAACCAGCTAATCACAGCTGAAAGGACAGCCTCTGCTAAGAAAAGCTATTGCTGTATCTGGGAGAATTATATTCCAAATTACTGTGTACAGATCAACTTTACCCATTAATTAACTGCCCTAATTGATTACATTACAGAAACAACAATGATAATTGCCATGAACATTGTGGTGTGACACCAGAGCCACAAACCAGCCAGCACAGCGGCACACAACAAATGTGAGCCATGAGCCTCTGTCCCAGGCCCTGGGCTGTGCTCCAGCTGCAGCCTGGTCATAGGAAAATTAAGAGTTCTTTCCAAATTTAGCTCACACTGCTCAGGACTTGGCCCAGGCAAGGGTTTTTTTATGAAAAACCACCAAAATTGTGATTTCATTATCTCTCTAGCTTATATCTGGATTTTCTTTTTTTCCCCTTCCACTCATATCTAATTGAAATATAATGACTCCCAGCTTTTGAATGCTTTTACTGTGAATGTCTGCATTGGTCTCCGTCTTCTCTATATACCTCCACAGGAGCAGAAGACTGTCATCAGATTCATTTAGTTCTCTTCTCCAAGCTAAGCAAGCCCAGTTCCCTCACCCTCACATTCTCCAGTCTCCTGACCAGTTTATTGGCCCTCCTGTTTGTTTTTCCAGTTTGACAACAACTTTCTTGCATTATGAAAACAAAAACCAGATGCAGTACTTCATATGCAGTTTCACCAGTGCCTAGTAGAGGTCACCAACCAGCTCCCTCAGACTGTGATCCTGCTAATGCACTCTGGCACACAGATAGCCCCCTCTGCCCACTTTTGTCTTGTCTAGGTAGTTGTGAAATGATCTCTTTTTTGGCTGTGTCAAATCACTAATCCCTGGAGTTCTTTTTGATGTCTGTTATTAAAACTGTCTTCTTTCTACACTCAGCATTTGCAGTTAAGTGAAGTCTAAGAACCCTAAAATTGTTTTTAAAGTTCTGCTGACCATGTACGCCCACAAAAAAACCAGTCTCTAACTACACTGCTTTAAATCCTGTGCCATAGCCCAATTCACTTGTTAAAGACCAACAGATGGATGGAAAGAGACACCCTCCTCCCCCCTCTGGCTGGTATCAATTCCCATTAAAGACCCTCCTGTGTCCAGACTATGCATGCTGACCACTCAATGCAGGCAAAATTGCAATCCACCTGGATTAACTTCCTAACAAGTTCTTTGCGCCTCCCTTCTTGTTCTTCTATCAGTCACACTCCTCCTCTCTAAAGTTTTCCTCTAATTAATTCCATATTAAGCACTGAAAATCGGCAGGGTCCTCTCAGACGCCCCTTGTCCCTTTCTGTGCGGACCCTCCGGGTCCCCAGTGCTAAGCCCACTGGTAAAAAGCTGACATCTGTGCAGCAGCTCCCAGGCTGCACTTTCAGGTACAGCATGTGTTGCACCTTGAACTACCATCTAATTTCAGACCCCACCATTGAGACCAATTAAGTACAGAGCATGCATGGAGCTGACCGAGTGTCGCATGCTGGCTATAACCACAAGGACTGAGAGGCCCCAAATCTGTTATTGCCAAGCTGTTCCTGACAGCAGCATGCTGCCTCCTAACAAAAAGAATAGATTAAGATCAATCAAGTCTCCCTCTGGCTTGTCAGTGGGACTTTGGACCACACCTTCCACCCAAAACTTCCCTCCTCTCCTGCTTCTGAACACCTAGGCAGCTCCAGGCTAACAAGGTGGCTGCTGAGTCAACTGTGAGCTGAACCATATGTTCATAATTAGTTAACTTCTTGCATTATTGCTAGAAGCACTATCAATAAATCAGTGACAGCCTGTAGTGGCCTTAGGAGATGCAACAAGCCACCCCCAGCCAGCATGGAGCCCTCCCCTCCACACGGGCAACTGGCCATACTTCATTCCAGCTGTGGCATTGTGCACTGAATTAACTTTATCCTCAATTTAGAAAGCCAGCATGAAATCAGGAGACTTGAGGGAAAGAATAAAGAGAAAGAAAGAGAGAGAGAGAAGAGGAAGGGGAGGGAGGAGAGGGAGAAATCCTAGCAGGTCAACTCAAAAAAAAAAAGTTTGGTGACTGACCGTCTACAGGGATGGTGCTGCTTAACCCACTGCTGCAAGGCTGCTTGCGGGCAGCACATTAATTAATAAGAGCCTTTCTGCCTCTTATTGCCCAGCACTGTGTTTGAAGGCTTCTTAGCACAAGCTAAAGGGGGAACCCAGTGATATTATTGGTTTTTAACCCATCAAACACTGTTAAGTTGCAGCCTAAATAGCAGGTAAAGCAGAGCAATAGGCAACAGTGGTGCTGGGAGGAGTCTGGCCAGACAGCCCGCGAGCTCTCGAGGCGAGCGTGCTCACACAGAGCTGTGTTCAGACCGAGCAAAGTGCTGTGACAGGTCAGACATTCCTGGGTCTGCGATAGCATGTGGCAACTGTCACACTGCTGGGTGTTAAGGCAGATTCCCTATGGGCAGGGGAGAGTGCTGGAGGCTTCTAGACAGCAATTCACAACACCTGAATCCAGAGCCTACCTGTCCCTATGCTCCTCACACCTCCAGGTACTGCAAAGTTACACAGGCAACCTGAACATCACCCACCACTAATGCTGAAATGTTAACTCATCCTGGGATCGTTCTGCCTGTCTGGATGTTTAACTGAAACACAGCCTGTGCTCGCAGTTCTCCCACTGGCACCTTCTATCTGGTTGAAAATGCACCTGAAAAGGTCATTGCCATGAGGCAGAGTAAGTGCTATCATCCTCCTGGAGGCGATGGAACTTTGAAAATGCAGCACAAAATAATTCCTTTCTCCCATGTTGCTCAGCTTCCCCCGTCCTCAAAACTTAAATCCAGCAGTAGGACCCTGAGTGAAGGATTCCTGATTTACTCAGCTGAACCGTCTTGCTGTGCCCGGGTGGGAGCAGAGGGAGGGATGCTAGCAAGCCCTCTAGTGCCCACCTGCGACATCCTTCCGTAAAACACCCCCGGGTCCAGGAGTGCATGAAAACCGAAACATTTCCAGCAATAAGCTAACGCTCCAAATTCACAGTACCAAACCACATCTTTGAAAGAATAAAGTATATAATTAGTGTTACTCTTGAAAATAAAACTGACAGCAATTACAGAAGGCTATTCCTCAGTAAGAATATCTGACACAGTATCTTCTTCATCACACATTTAGGGCAAACAAAGCAATAAAAGCAAGTTACAGAAAGGCACTTTCCTGGCCAGCAGCCAACCCAACATGGAGTACTGCAGGGTCTTTCAGTTTCCCAGTGAAATATTTTGTTCCAGGGGGCCACACTCCTTCATGCTCAAGGCACCAAGGGTGCTTGCCCAGACTCTTCCTTTGTATCTCCTCAGTGCTGGAGATTACAAGAGGTCTAAGCCCTGTCCCTGAACACAAAACTCTCTTAAACTTTGTGGAATTTCAAAACACATCCAACAGCTAACAACTGATAAGCTCAGGTTAAATTAGTGCAGTTCAAGTGAAGCTGCAATTTCTCAAACAATAGTACACCCTTCTAGCTCTAAGGGGGAGGTCAGCATTGACCAGAGCCAACAAGGCCCCCGTGCATGTCAGGAGTCTGCTGAGCTTCAGTGCTGGCCATGAATGACAGAGCAGTCATTGCAGCTTCTGTGGGTGGCAAGAGGTCTCATTCCTGTCTGACGAGAAAGAGAGAAAGGAGAGATGATACAGAGTCCATGTGAGCTCAATAGCTGCCACTGAAGTCCCTGTTCATTCCAGTCACTTCAGGAGATTTGGACACAAGAACCTGGAGCCAGGAGAACGAGTCCCCTCCAAAGCCTGCTCTGTTGCACTGTACTAACCTCTTCTTTCTTTCCCTGTCGTACTATTACAGTTTGCAATGGAATTGTAAAATTACAGTAAAGCATGGATGAATCCTGCTCTCTCATCCAGGAGCAGTTAAAAACCAAATACTTCTCTTGTTTCTTATTCACTCTCAGGCCTTTTTACATTGCTTTGGCACAGTATGAGGCTGCCAAATGGATACAAACCTCCCCCCACCCCTTTCTCCTCCAGGACAGCATAAAATATAACTGGACCAAAAAAAATCCTGTCTGCAGTTATTATCCACTGCACATCATTGCTGCAAGGGAAGTCATGCTGCCATTGAAATGTGTAAACTTTTGATTAAAATTAAATTTCAGCAAAAATTCAGAGAAGAATACAGCTCTGATGTGTTTTGAATGGAATTCTTTTTAAAGGCTTTGGGATTTGGAAGACATTTACTCTTTTAATCCATTATATCAAAATAATTGACAAAATCACAATGAAACATTTTGTTCCTTCCTAAAAACAAAAACCAAAGAGGGGAAAGAAAAAAATCTCTCACAGAGAATTAAAAAGCATTCAGGTTTCATTCCAACGAGCTGGGCGTCAGGACCTCAACATTCTTCGAGAAAAGAGATTATTGTCTCCAGCCAGCTCTGGTGTAAGCCTGTAAAATCCTCTGCCAATCTTTTAGATGAATTACCAGCCAACTAATTCCTTTTCATCACCAGTTCATCGAACACTACCTGCATGGACTAGGAGCTGGAAATTTTGTGTATAAAGACAGAGCTGTTTTACTAGGATACCTCCCCAGTGACTTATTGCTTTAACTCAGCCTTTGAAAAGTATGCACAAAAACCCTGACATCTTTCTCAGCTCGTGACAACAACATCCTTCACCTTCTGACCCTCAACACATTTACACACGTCCTAGAATCTTTCTTTCATTATTGATTAGGGAAGGCAATGCCATACAGCTCTGCAATGAAGAGATGCCCTCACACATATTTACTCAGATCAGAGATCTCTGCCAAACATCCCAACCGCCAGCCAAGAATGGAAAGTGCCCAGCTCTACACCCAAAGCAAGATGGAGAGAAGCCAGACTGCCAATTCCTGAGCTACAGCCAAGAGGAAAAGCACTGTTAAATAGGTGAAGCCCAGTACATTGGTACTGGCAGCACCGTTCACACAGGAGGAGCTCACAGGCCAGGTTAGAAGCAGGCAGATGCACACATCAGTGGATGATTAGACACAAGGCCCCAGTCATCTCTGCATCTGGTCCCATGAAAATTCATCCTAATTTGGACTAAACCCGTGAGCTAAGCTTTTCTGGCAGGTGTCCCTGCAAAATAGTTTGACTTCAATAGAAAACTCCATGGAGAAAAACATGGCTTTTCAGCACACAGCTCTTGTGCAACAATTTCCCCCAAACCACGATGGTCAACACTCTGAGCACACTCAAGAAAAACTGTTTCTGCCATCTGTTATTTAACCCTGGGACTACCTCAGTGCATTTGTTTGCACTGCTGAATCACTTTCTATGATGTGAAGGTTACTTAGCTGCAGCATGGCAGCTCAGTGCAGTGGGAACCTCTGGAATGAGGGACATCGACAGCAACACTGTGCTGCTGATGCCAGACCAAGAACAGGCTTTGCTTCCATAATTACATCATGGTTTATATTAAACTTCCCATCCAATTAACCCCCAAACATCACAAAAAATTATCAGGTCACAATTAATTTTCTCTTCTGGAGACAATTGGTCTCAGCCAAGAACAAAGGGACTCATTCGGCCAGGGGCAAATGAGGACATTTTTTATTACAGAAATGTGAAATCTAAGCAGACACACCAGTCCTGGCTGATAGATGAGGAACTGAAACAAAGATGCAGAGACTGACTTAGGTCTTTACCATAAATGGGTGATGTTCTGAAGCTTCAGGCATTTAAGTGCGACTATAAAACTGTACAACATCAGACCCAGGAGTAGAACATATTTCTCTTCCCTACACCAATCAAATTGGCAACACTAACAAATTCTTACCTGCAGTTTTCAGGAGAACCCATCAGCTCATCAAAAGCCAGCCCTAAGATCAGGACCTCAGAGTTCTCTTATGATACAAGTCCAGCCAAAGGAAAAGACAAGAAACAGGCAATAAATAGAGCCTGGGATAAGTTCTGAGAGAACATGTCCATAGGACACTAAACCAGTGCAATTAATGTCCTTCTCTGACAAAAGGTAAATATCCCCAGTAGAATTAATGAATACATTCAGAAGAAAACCCCAGAATTATAAAACTCATTATTTTTTTATCCTTTCACTCTCAGTGACATTCTGCAAGCAGTGAGTTCTGTGAATATACCCTGTGCTCATAAAACTTGCACTTTTTCCATTTGCCTTTCCATTTCAGGGAAACCTCATTCCTGTAACTGGGGGTGTAATCAAGTGCAATCTAGAGGACTGCTTCCCAGATGGCTAGCAAAACAGAAAAACAACTACACAAATTCAGACAAAACCAGCATAGATTGTTGTTTATAACACATCAAATGGCACACAGGGCAAACCAGAAAAAGCTAAAGCCACAAACATCCACGAGCAAAGTCAGATTAGAAATTGGGGTGAAATTTTGAAGAGCAAGTCTCTTCTAGTCCCGGACCTTCTTGAGCAGTTATCTGTGCTTACTTAACAGATCTCTCTACAAAGCAGGGATCTGCTGCTCCTTTTGAAACAACAGCTACATCCACAGGAGAGATCCAAGATTTGCTGTTAGCAGGGGTGATAACAGATGGGGAGCACTTGTGGACACAACACATGGCACAGATGCTATTCAAGCATGGCCCTTAAATATCTCACCTGTAAGGATATTCTATACATAAAAGTGCCATTTTCTATTTAGAAAACCTTCAACCTTTTCAGATAAATTCCATCCTTTAGTCACTGACTCACCATTCTTGCTGTGAGAAACTACAGGTAAACCCAGAAAGGTGTTTTGCAGTTTTTCCATCTTGTAGATATGTTTTTTTCTTTATTCTAAATACACGTGAAACTCCACAGTACCAAAAAGTATCAACACAGGAGAGCTGGGGCCCAACAGCACTGAAGACTCAGTTTGACTTAACTGCATTTTACAGGAAATAAAGCCCACAGGTATAGTCACTGCCACCTGACAGTGATTTCAAGACTAGTAACTGGTGTGAGAGTGATGAGAAAGGTAAAGACTGCCCTAAAATATACCATAAAGATATAAAAGAGAAAGATTTTTTCCAGAGCTTTTCTCTAAACAATGGTGCGTTACACAGCAACCTGAGTAACTTTTTTCATCCATCTAAGAAACAGGTTAATATCAGCTGGAATATTTTCTGAGATGAGTTCCTAAGGTTAGGGAAGACAGTAAAAGAACCTGCCTTCTTTGACCTAAAGAAAAAGGAAAAGACAATGTGTGACAGCGCTTTGCAAAGACATCAAGGCTAAACACTGGAGAGGGAGATGAAGTGTCTAAACTAGAGCAAGAGTTTGGCACAAGGACAAAAGGGATTACACCTGCTATGAATACATTCAGCCTGGAAACTAGAAAGTGTCCAGCCATTAGAGCCCAGAGTATGGTGTAGCCTCACAGTAGGAATAACATAAGGAAAATAACCTAATTAGTTTTAAGAGGGAGATTGAAAAGTTTAAGAATGTCTCAACAGCAGGGGACTGGATTTGGGAAGTGCCTTTTAGTCCTGTGTTCAAGGAGGAAGACTGATCAGAAAAACAGCCAGAACATGTATCTGCATAAATTCCCTTTCAAAAGCCTTTTTGCAAATCAGTCTCATCAGGTTTAATTTCTCACACCTTTGGTTCACAAACATGATCAGAGATTCATGCAAGTGCCAGGTACCTGTGTGTACCTGTCCACAGGTTCATATCCTGAGTTATAAGTGAGCCTCTGTTTTGTCACTGATTCACTTAACCACTCCTAACATGTACAAGAAGCACTGTAGCAGTAATATGGCAGGACAAGTAATGAGGATTTGGGGTGGGTTTGGACACGAGTGCAGGTGCCAGCATACAAAGTAACCCATACTGTAACTATTGTAAGCCTGGTATAAAAGTTGTATTAAACAATCTGTAAATATTATTTTCTTCTGTGTACTATCCCTTCTGAGAACCCATTCACTATGATGCAAATGCAACTTTAAGGCCATTTTTTACATAAAAAAAGGACAAACCAGGGAAAAAATGGGGTTTGGGGGGTTTTTAAAATATTAATCTGAAGGATTGGCTTCACCACTGTTGTTTAAACAAAAAACATCATACAAATTACAAAAGGAAAAAGAACATATAGTAACTAAATGTGTGCTCCCAGAACTTCAGAAAAGAGCTGCTATGACATTCAAAGTGAAATCTCCACTGAAGCAATATTGTAATCTTGACAAACATTTTGCCCCAGAACTTTATTCCCAATTAAAGAGGTCCATCATTAACTGCAGTAAGCAGGAAGAGCTCTAGATGAAGGGGAAAATTGGCAGATGATTGTTACTTAGTTTTGTTTTACACACACACATCAGTGTGTGATTTCTACTGTGATTTCAACCTCTTCTATCATCATGTGTGAACATCCATGCACCACTTTGCAAAATTAGGTGCTATTCTCCTACAACAACAGCACTTTCCTTTCTTTGGCAGTCACCCATAGAGTATCTCCGCAAGCCTACCAGGGGTCTCATTTGGTTGTCCTTTACCCATGTTCCACCTTTCACTCCCCAGCACATCAGCCTGGGTGAGTGGACCTGAACTCCTTGAGCTCAGAAAGCCGAGCACTGTCAGCCCCCGGCCAACACCACACCAGCTCTGCAGACCCAACAATGGCTTACAGGGGGTTTGAGACGCCTCTAGAGAGGGACACCACACCCTCCCCGGGCAGCTCTTCCAGTGCCTGCCACCCTCAATAGAAAGTTCTTCCAGATGTTGAGGTGAAGCTTCTTGTGTTCTAGTTTATGGCCATTGTTCCATGTCCTGTCGCAGGGCACCACTAAAAAGAGCCCGGCACCTTCCCCTTGACCTCCACCTTGGAGATACTTATACGCACTGATGAGATGCCCTCAGGGGAGTCCCCGTTCCCTCAGTCTCTCTTCGTAACAGAGCTTATCCAACCCGTAATTATCCCCTGGACTGGCTGTTCAGACACCCAACTCTCCTCTCTCTGCTGCTGCCCCGACAGACGAGCCGCGAGATGCCTCGGGGCGACATGGGGGGCAGCCCCTGCGCAGGGCACCGCTGCTCCTCAGCCACTGCAGGCTCCTCTGCACCCGCCTCACCGCCTGCGGGGCCAGGCTGGCACCTCCCGGGCTGCCTGGAGCCGGGCACCGGCAGCGGGGCAGTCCCGGCACCGGGAGCGGGGCACATCGGGCCCCTCAGCAGAGGCCGCGGCTCCCCTCAGCAGAGGCCGCGGCTCCCCTCAGCAGAGACCGCGGCTCCCCTCAGCAGAGGCCGCGGCTCCCCTCCCCGCCCCCCCCCCCCCCGCGCGCGCGGGGTGCCGCC
>VXBQ01005610.1:672936-766726 GCA_013400175.1 Phainopepla nitens
CCGGAGGCGCTGGCGGAGCCCTGCGGGATCCACGGGGCGTTCGCCTCTCGCACGGGGCTGCTGCGGGTGCTGAGGGCTCCTCTAGCGGGTCTCCTGTCCCGGCTTTCCCCGCCTACCCCGGGCCGTTACCCAGCGCGCTGCCGCCCGCGGGGCCCCGGAGCAGCGATGCCTGCCTGGGATGTGCCCGGTGTGAGGGAGCCGCGGGTGCCACAGCGCCCTGCGGCAGCTCAGCAGAGGGCAGAGGGACCAGACCCGGCCGAGGAGCTGCGCTGGGCCTTGGCGCGTGTTGGGCGTGTGTCACACAGCTCCTGTTCCGTAGCAGCCAACAGAGGACACAGCCGTGCAGGAGGGGTTGGCATCTGAACGGGGTGGGTTGTTACAGCAGTTATCGAATGTGCTGTGCTGCGGGTTAAGAAAGCTAAAGGGTCACCTCAGGAGCTGTAGGCTCAGTGTGCGAGGCCTTTTTAAAACACTTCCATTGGAAAAAACATTAGGCAGGAGATGGCAGTGGTTTGATTTGGTATAGCTGCCAGTTTACCTTGGGCAGCAACCTAGGAAAATAGCCAGTAATAAAAGAATGGAAGGCAAATGGCCCTCTTGGTTTGTCCCTCAGGTATTGTCCCTGAGGCTTGCTGATGGGGGAACAGCACTGAGCATCCTCCAGGGGAGAAATGAAATGTGCCAGCATGGCCTGCCCTCCACCCAGCCTTATCCTCGCTGGCTGCAGACAGAACCTAGGGGTTCCAGGGATACCACCTGGAGCAGCCCTTGCCATGGCAGGAGTAGGATCCTGGTGGAACCACTGCTCTGGTCTCGGCTTTATTCCCACCATCTCCTATGCTATTCAAAGACAGACCCTCAGTGAATATTTTTGGTTTGATTTTTTTTGTTTCCCCCTGGGAAAAATTCAAGTTTATCCATGGATTTTGATTGCTATGTAAATCTGATATGAATCAGAAGTGACTATATGGGGACAATCTCTGCCTTTCACACACCTATTCATGACTTTAGCAATGCTACAGTAATAAATCCTTTATAATAGTAAATCTTTTACCCCTGCCACATTTATATCCTAAGACCTTCTGGAAGCCTGGGGCTTGACAGAAAACATTCCTGATATAGTGAGACACTTGCAGGACCTTGTCATTGCAGACTCTGTTGTTCTGAAACCTGCACTTTCTTCTGTAGAACTGTCCACAGAAGTGCTCTGAATCATATTTGCTTCTACACACCTCTGAGAAGCCAGGCAGAACCCAATCTGTCAGCCAGGCAGGTTGGACAGACTTGTTGCTTCCTGCTGTGTTTTACAACTGCAAACAAGGCTTCAAAACAAAACAAATCAAAAAACTCACCGGCAACACCAGCAGCCTTATTCTGAACATGTGGGATGCTTCCCTGGATGCCTGTTCATTTCCTGGAGTGAAACTCAGACGCACCAGCTCACTGCTGCCCTGAAGTGTGTGAAGCTTTTTTTTTTCCTTCTCCCTCCTTTTCTTTTCCCTCCTTCCTTGTGTTGATTTGTGGGACCAGAATGACTTTGATTTCAGCAAGTTTGCTGTTTATTCACGTCACAAGTTTGACAGCTTTACACCAAATCAGATTGCTGGGTTTCAGGAGAGCTCTGAGGCGTCACTGGGAGCTCCTTTAGATTAAACTCGCCTCCCCGGTCTCCCCCCTCTCCCCCTCCTTCAGAGCCATTTAAATCTCTCTGGGGCTTTAACAGAAACGTGCTCCCAAGACCTGCATTTCATTCTGCCACTAATATGGTAAGTGCTCTTTGCATTTCTCTCGACCTCGAGGCAGAGGAGGAGAAGCTGGTCTGTCCCTTGGGGGAGTGCAATAGATTTTGTTCCCTCTTAAGATGGGAAAGAAGGAGGGCTTTCCTCTACCTGCCAGTGCAGTCTCTGCTGCTGCGCCTTCCCATGGGTGGGCAGACTCCCTGACTGAGGCTCCAAGCTCTGCCGTTGCCTTCCTTGCAGAGATTTAGAGTTGCTGCAGATGAGGCTTATTTGGAGGAGGGAGAAAGGGTGAATCCAGAGACAACCCCAGGCTTTGCGGTCTGGGACTCCTGCAGAACTGCAGGGGCAGAACAGAGTGCGAGCAGCCAGGAGGTGACTCGGCTGGCTCCGTGCTGCTGCTTTAGAGCTGAGTCGAACACCCATGGTGGCAGGAACGGTCTGGCCAAGGACATCATGAGACCTCCCTTCACCCTAAACCCTCTCAGGACCGTAGCATTTCCCAAGGGTTTGCAGGAAACAGAGCCGCCTCCCTGACACAGCTGTGCCCGGAGCCCCAGTGCTGCGGGGCGGCACTGCCCACGCTCGGCGCACGGAGCGGTGCCACCGGGAAACCGGGGAGCGGGCACCGGGTCAGGGCTNCCCCGCCGCTGTTTCCAAGGAGACCTGGGCCGCCGTGTGCGCCGCGGAGCCGCCGCACAGCCAGGGCCGGCGGGAGGCTCGGCCGCCGGGTGAGTGCGCTCAGCTGCCGCCGGCACCGGCCGCGGCCCCAGCCGGGCTGGGAGCGGGGACCGGGAGCGGGCTGGGCTAACCCTCGCTCTGCTCCGCAGGCCAGTTCTGCAGCCCGCAGCTCGGTGCCCAGGACGCGGCGTGGCAGGGAGATCAGCTGTCCTCCCAGCTCTACAGAAACAAGCAGGTAAAGGCTCCACAGCCCCCAGCACCCCCGGCTTCACGCCACGAGGCTCCCGAACTTCGTGTCACGTGTGGCACCTTCTGGGTTGGCTTATGGCATGTCTCCCTGTCACTGGCACGGATGTCGGAAGTGACACGAAACTGTTGTTCCTTGCTTGAGGTATTTATCTCCCCCATATTGTCCAGTGAAGTTGGGCCAGCTGTAGTGGGGTTCCCTTTCCATTACCCCCCTCTTACATCATGCTGCAGCAGGAGCCTTGGCAATAAAGAAAACCAGGGGCATGAACAGGGGGTCCCTCAGGCTCTGATGATCTGTTAGCTAAAAATATATAGTGTGTGTCCTCCTGATTCCAGCAGGTTTAACTTAATGGGAAATGATTCCACCAGAATTGCCTAATTACATGGAAGATCAACCATTTTGACAGACAGATTTTCCTTGTTACTTTATTTTCTCATATCTTTCATTTTTTTGTAAATCCCAACAAGAGACAGGAGAAACTTTGAACTGTCTTATATGAAGGAACTTCAGATTGATGACTCTGATCAAGTACTTGGAATGATGTTTTAACACAGTGAAGTCAGTGAAAATTCAGATATTAGCTTCAAAGTCCCTGGAATCAAACCGTGGTTCCAGATGTCAGTGTACTTCTTTCTTTGGCTCTGCCTCAATCACTGAAGTCTGTTCTTGACTGAGCTCATGCTCAGCAGATGCCTGTGGTGCTTGGAAGAAGATTGTCCTCCTAAAGAAGTCTCCGGAGCTGTGATCAGGAGCCAGAAATCTATCTGTAAACACTTAGGTTTCCCATGGAAAAGTGTTAGGTGTCTGCCATTCCTGTTCAGCTTTTGAGACCAGGGATTATCTCAATTCTGTGTGTGTACCAGGGCTGGCACAGTAGGGTCCAGAACTGAAGAGATCACTGAGCACTGCTGTATCATAAAGAATGGCAACTACATCTTCCTTCTGCACTCTACCTCATAAATTGTTGATTTGCAACTCCTCCTTTTTTTCACCAGCCAGCTATAAATGGGAAGGAGTGGTGCAAAGGGATGTTTGCTGCAGCTCAAGAGGAGATCTTAAAGCTGCTGCCATGCCCGTGACCATTTCTGGCTGCTCACAGCGCTACCTGTAATTCTTTTCTATTATTATTCTGCGGTTGCAGCTTTTTTCAGAGTAATCTTCTCAAACACTCACTTAAAGATTAAAGGAAGTCAGAAGTGAAAACTGAACAGTCATGCCACTTAGATTTATAGAGACAAGAGGCTAGAGCTCTGGGTTGAGCTCACAAAGCAAACACCCAGATCATCAAATCCAAGCAGCTTGTACCAGAGGGCAATTGCTATTAAGTTACAGAGTCAACACCTATTCATCAATATCTCTATTCCACAGCTTCAAGATACTTTGCTTCAGAAGGAAGAGGAACTTGCTAGGTTACATGAAGAAAATAATAACCTCCGACAATACCTGAATTCTGCCCTGATTAAGTGTTTAGAAGAAAAAGCCAAGGTATTGTGTTCAAACCTGTCATACAAATGTGTGCAGAAGGAACAGGTTGATTAGGTACAGGCCAGTACAATATATAGAAAATCTAAGAGTGTAGACAACCTGCAGAGGAACTCACACTCACATTTAAATTCACAAAGGTGGCAGTTTCCTCCAGGAATGATATCCTGTGAGGTTCTGACTGTGGAGACAGTGTAGCCTGGAATAATTAAGTTTAATTTATTAGTTAGCTATAAGTAAGTTGAGATTATATAGTCAAGGTAAAATTATTCCCTCTAATGCTTTTTTTTTCAGTAAAAGGTTCACATTTCAGGGTTGAGAATGCCATCAAAGCACAGGTCTTATTGACATGGTCACACTCTTTTAGGGACAGACTTGTTGCAGACATTGTAAAGATACAAAATAGTTGGTCATACCCATATGTTTAAGCAGAGTGGAAAAAAAAAAACTTTATAAGGACAGTACTAACCATCTTGTGCATCTAAAATCTGAGGTCAGAAACATGTCACTTTCGGGCATCTAGAAATTCAAATTTTAATCTTCTCTCTCCACCTGGGTTTTTGTTTGTTTGATTTTCTTATAGAAACTTCTGTCCGGCCATGGACAAAAATCCTGTACTATCCTCAAAAGTATCAAGAGGAGATTAAAAGAGGACCACTGTTTTTTTCCTCAAGAAACTCCTCATGCTTCCAAAGCTAGAAGGAACCTCTTCAACGAATTCACTGCCTGTGAAGAGCAAGCCAGCCCTGCTGTGGACAGTTGGGTCTTGCAGACCTTAGGATTAAAAGATGTGAATACCATTGATGAAGCTTCAGCTAACTACAGTGCCCTGTCCCCGGAGCTCAGAAAAGACACATACTGCCTGAGCCCTGGGGGAGCAGTAGACTATGAGCACAGGGAAGGAGCAGCAGCAGTGTTTAGCTGCAGCCATTTGCCTCCAGGCACCCTCTCCAGCAGCAGCACTCATCCATGCACCGAGGATTCTCCCTTTCTTCCTCCCTTTTCTCCAGCACCATGCATCTCCTCACCAGTGCCAAGTGTTTCCTCCCTCCCAGCCTATGAGTTGCCTTATTTGACTGGTGGTTTGTCACCCAACAAAACAGAAGTGGCCTTCACAACGTCCCTGAGTCCCCACCGCAACGTGAGGACACACAGCTTCCACCAAGGACAGGCCTTTGTGCGCAGGGACGATGACGGGGGATGGAGGTTCACCTGGGTGCCCAAGCAGGCTGAATGATGCACCTGGATCAGGGCTCAGCTGTAGGGTGCATAGGAGTCACTTCACCTTGTGCATGAGACAGGTTCAGGCAGCAAAAAGGAGCTCTTTTGGGCTTCTTTAGATGCTACTCTGTCACTAACCCACTCCTCATTCCCTCACAGATTTTCACAGATGCGACTCCAGATTGCACTTGGACTATTATCTGCCCCAGATGTTCAAACTGGATTCCTTTCTCTTGTGCCTGCATTGAGACACCTGCTTTTACTTATTTCCTGGGTTTTTATCATCAGCTCTTCCTTGTTCCTGGTGGTTTCCAGGCTGGAGGGCTTTCAGTTGTGATGATCACTTTGACACACACCAAACTGGAAAGCACTTTGGGAATACATCTCTCTCACAGATATCCACAGATAGCAGAGGAGGCATAGGCTGGATGCTGAGGATCAGCAGTTTTTAAGTGATTTCTGTGTTTCTTGACTACACAGATTGCCTTGGATTTAACAAGTACCTATGGCTGCCTTAGGTGCTGCACAAGGCTGACCTACCTGCAGTTCCATGGTGCTGTCACATTGTTTGATAATGCCTCCAAATAAAAACAGGACTTACTTCTAATGCCTGGAGGCTACTTAGTTACAAGTGATTTGGCAAGTGCAGGGGATCTTCCTAAGGAGTGATTAAGAGACTGATGTGTTTACTAATATGTTTTAAAAGTATTTTGTCTGTCAATAAAGGGAGTTTACATTTGAGGAGGCAATATCACTTAGTGGTTGGAGTGGAACCAAGAAGCTTTGGGAACCCCAGCCTTCAGTGCTGGCTCCTGCCTCTCTGTGTCTGCCAGACTGTGATGGGCTGAGGGTAAGACCAGCACTACTGTGAGAATGCTTTAAAATTCTCTGAGAGAAGGTGCTCTAGCACTGCACAGGACTTGACTTTCAGTAGTGCTACTAAATGAATATGAATGATTTGATGATATGAAGTCAATGGATGTGAAGGAAGCTCACCAGTACTGTTTTCTTTTACCTTTGTCTTTAGGTCTACAATAGTTTGATGCCTAAGTATCAAAATAGATTGACTTGGTTATTCTTGCTTTCAGAATGGGGCCACTGACATTGAGGAAGGACTTAAGTAAAAATAACCAAAATTGAGGATTTTCTTTCAGTGGCTTCTTTTCCTATAAAAAACTGGATATTCTTCTATTTTTAGGGGATAAAAATATCTTCTAATAGCCTGTTGTGCCTTAGAATTGCAATATTTGAGACACTCCATCAGGAGCAGTAATGATTTCCCAAAGGACTTCTAAATAAATAAACTCTATTTCTGGGTAGTTACTTTGAAGTAACTGTGACAGACTTCCAGAATAGGCAATTTGAAAGCATTGACTGTAGGCAGTATTTCACTGGATTAAAAAGCCAACCAAACTAAAAAAAAAAAAAACACACCACAAACCCACCCAACAACCACTGCATAAGAANTGCACCACAAACCCACACAACAACCACTGCATAAGAAATCCATGACAAAAACTCAGTAAAACCCAAAAAACCCAAAGCAAACAATGCTTTGGAATAAATACAACTATTTGTTTGGGGGGCTTGCTGTAGTCCATAAAATTGTGGTCGATTGATGAAGACAGGTGAGACAAGACCACTTTCTGTACACTTCTCTGCTTTTCAGTGAAAGCTGAAGAAAAATCCTGTCCAACAAACAGCTCCTTTTTTTCTCAATGCATTTCTTTTCTATTATTCTCCCCTTGCCTCACTGTATGAGAGCATTGAAGAAAATGCTCCTGTCACTGGAGTTTTTGTTGATGTGTGTGATAGTGTAGAAAATGCCTGAACTTAACCTGAGTATGTGATGGGAACGCCTGGTATGGGTGATGTGGGGGATGCACAGTAAACTGGGAATAAGGCAGTGTGGCCAGAGGACTACACCAAAACAGAGCTGTAGATCTCAGCCACATCTCTCAAAGCAGCTGTAAAACAGAAGTAGAGAAACATCTATGTTTTCTAACACTATAGAATGCTATTACATGTGGATTTCAAAGCTGTGGAGTCAGCAGCACTAATAAGTGCCTTTGTCCTACCAACAAATCTTAAATCAGGGGTTTTTTTCTCTGAAGAGAGAGAAAAGTTTTCCATTTGCCTAACATTTCCTTTCCACATTTTTGTATCACTGCATGTGAGAGCTCCTCCTGCAGAGAGTCGGAAAAAAAGTGTCAGGTCTTTGGTACAATCCTGAAGTAGGGTTTCAGTAGGAACAAACTGATGCTTGAGCCTTTGCCAGCCTTTTGTACTGGGGTGACTGACCTTTTGTCTCATAACAAATAAATTATGAGTGTGAGGTAGCAATTTACCTGAATAAATCCTCTTCTTTTCCTGTGGGTTCCTGAATTTACTCTGTATGAAGGAGCTGAGAGATTTTTTTCCTGAGCCTAACTTTACTGGAGTTCATTTGGGTAGAGGATCCCATGGTGCTGCTCCTGTCAGCTGATGGATGCTCCTGACCTGCACATGCAAACTTAGGCAACTGCTTGAGCAAAGTTCTCTGTGGTAATGATGGTGCTGGGTGCTGGAGCAGAGGGAGCGTGCTGGAAAGGAAACAGAAAAATCCCCAAAGCATTTTAACAGATAAAAATGTGATTTGTTTTACTCTGACACCCCCATTTGAAGCAATATTTCCTGAGTTACATGAAGAAGAATAGAAACAGGGTTTGTCTAACACCAACCCACAGCAAGCAAGTCAGCCCGGTGACCAAACCATTCCTTTAGATAAACCTTGCTCCTATTGCCAAAAGAAAGCCACTGCTCAGCATACCTCACTCTGAACTGCCTGGTTCCTCTGAAAATCCTGCCTTCCTACAGGTGTAATAGATAATGAGAGGCTGAAGGCTTCTCAAGGCAGATTACTGTCACGTGCTGGGCTGATGTGTTGGTTGAACCTGCTGTGTCCCCGTGATGTCCTTGGGCCTGGAAGCACTGAAGCTGCATTAATGTGGTGCAGTTCTTTGGCCTGCAAAGATGTTGGGGAGAAGGTCTTGCTGGTACAAAGCCTAGATGGAGCTTTGAAATGGGTGTTCAGTCTTGTGTTGTGCTTGATCCTCCATGTTTGTCCTTTTGTATCTCTCCCCAGCGTGGGAGAGAGAATCAAAGCCACCCTGATGCTCATGGAATGTCTGAGGTAAAGTCTAGGGAAGCCTATGACACGTTCCTATGCTCCAGACGTAGCTAGAGATCAATGGCAATGAAAGCAAAAACCCACACAGCCATCACAACTAGGTAGCCAGGAGATAGCAGAGACAAGTTTCAGCTTGGTATTCTATTTCTAATTTCAAAAAAACAGGCAGCTGGAAAGGAGGACCAGGAGCAAAAGTTCTAGGTTCTGATACTGTCTCTGGTATCACACTTGGTTTCTATACTTCAGATTCTGTGGAATTCACCACTGGACCAGACCATAGCTATTTAACAAGAAACCACAACTGTTGCTGCTGCGAACTCCGACAAGTTCCCTCTTGCCAAGGATCAATACCAGGCCCATAAAACTCAAAAATAAAAAACTATGACTTGAAAGGCCATGGGGCCCTGGGTGGTTCTTTGAGCAGCAGTGAACTTCGTTGTCTGTAAACGTGCATTTTGTATTAACATAATTTGTTTTATTTTTTTTTTTTTTGAAGTTTGCTTTATTATGTGAATGTAACATGTGCAGCTGCGAAGTTTAAAATAATCTAAGTTTCTAGAAAGGTACACTAACAGAAATGGAAGTTAATTTAACACTTAATATGTCGATTTTCATGATTTTTGTGATATAAAAAGGCCATGATTATATGTAAATGTCAGTTTTACCACCGTCACTAAGTTATGTCTAATAAAAGTTAACATCCAATTGATGCAATTCTTTCTGCCCACTTTAGCAGCCACTGAACGAGGCAGCTGTTGCTCACACAGCACAGAATCCACCTGGCACCTACATATCTGCCCAGAGGGCTGAAAGGGACCTTTATTTCCTGCAGTTACAAGTCTCCACACAAGGACATGCCATGTTTTTATGATACCAGATCCAACTGTACTGACAGCCACAGAGTGCTCTTTTTAGCCTGGGCTTGCAATGCATATTGCAGTGATGCATTATTGCTTTGACTCAGGAATAGATGCCATGCTACCAAACAGCAAGGACAGAGGGAAATACTGTGCTTTTAGTCTGCTGGTTTTGCAGCATCTGGCTCTCTCACTTAATAGACTCATACCTTCCTAGGCCGTTGAACATCTTGATCCAGGACAACCTGATTCATTACAGTGCTCTGAGTACTCCTGATTTTGACTCTGAAATGATGAATTGCAAAATGGCACTGAGGTGTCACATCAAGAGACTGGATATGAGAGAGGAAAGCCTGATTAAAAAATTCAAACCTCTCCTCAGCTCTGCTTGACAACAAAGAAAAGCTGTGTTAGTTATTAACTTTCCCTTCTGATCATGAGCAGGTAACCATGTACCAGCTGGGACCAGAGAGATTTTTCATTGGAATGGAGATGGCTTATTGCTTATGAAAAGACACAAAGTGAGCCTTCCTTAATCTCTTTTGCCCTCATCTAGAAGCCATACTAAGTCTATGAGATGATTAATAAACACTCTAGCCTGTTGCTGGGTCGCTGACACTCTGTCATAAAGACAGAGCAGTCTATAAATAATTTGAGGAATGAGCTGTGATTCACCTAAAATACCATCTCTCCAGTCATTCCTCTGCTTCATTAGTTGTGCATCACTGAGTTATTTCAAGGGTGAATACTTAAACGCAGTGCAGCCCAAGGAAATCAGTATAATAATAGTTCACAAGGAACAGATTATAAAAATCAGTATGAGCATGAAGAGCTGGGAGGTCTGAGGTCCCCATTTTCCCTAATTTGTTTTTAAAAATCCCACTCCAGTTGTGGCTGTAATACTGGTATGGTTAGCTGAAACTCCCAACAACTGCTGCCTCTAAAGCTGCTACTAGTCAAAGATCACTCTAAATATTCATTTACTAAACAATATTTGCATGTGTAACATCTTCCACCATAGCATTATTCCCAGTTAGTGATCACAGAACACAGGGTCAGGAACTGGGAGCTTTGTGATGCTTTCAGGAGCACAAACAATGTCACCAAAACCAGTTTCCAGCTGTGCAGGGTGGGGGCCTAACGGCGCCATTTAGAGATTAGAGAGCGCAGACGTGCTGTCAGTGCCCCAGATGTGCCACGCGAGCCCAGCTGTGTAGAAAGCACCAGCGCAGTTACCCCCAGAGGCGTGGAGCGATGCCGGTTCCCGCTGGGGGCCGCGGCTGTCACATCTCGGGGGTCTCGGTGCCCAGCGAGCCGCCGCCGGCTCCCGGCACGGCCGGCCCTGGCCAAGGTGCTGAAACGGCCGAGCTCCGAGCGTCAGAGCGAGCAAGGGGCCCCAGCAGAGAGCCCCTCGATAGCCCACCCAAACGTGGTGCACAGCCGGGACAGCCCTGCTGCCGGGACAGCCCTGCTGCCGGGACAGCCCTGCTGCCGGGACAGCAGCTAGCGGGGCTCGAAGGACGCTGTCACACGGGGTGGCACTGGTTTGAACAAGGAGCTTGCTCCGATCTCGAGGTAATCTTCACCTGACAACACGGCTGGGGGCGAGGAGGCAGAGAGAAATGCCACGTTCACGGGGCTACGTCCTTGGTAACCATAAGTGGGACTTTACAGGTACAAACAGTGCTGGGCTCCTCTGCCCAGGCTGTGAGGCAGCTGGGTAACAGGCAGGGTAATTTCAGAGTATCCTACTCCGTATCGCTGCATGTAGAGGAAGTTTCAACTGCAAAGCTCCCCTTTACCAGTGTTACGAACTGCAGTTTATCCCAGATACAGAATAAAGAGTTTATCAACTGCCTTCCAGCTGGGACAGAGAAACCAAGAAATCCCTGTGACCTCTGAGAAGAGTATCTTTTGTAACCTGCAAAGCACTGCATGTTTTGCTTGAGTATCAAGCTCCAGGTATTAAGCTTGATTCTACAGACATATTTGTTACTACAGAATTAAAATAGTTATCAGTCTATATTATAGGATTATTTAGACTATCTAGTTAGAAATATGGTCTCCATTATATAAAAATTATATCACAAATGTTAATCACTGTAATGAATTTTGTTTTCCTTCCCCCAGACTAGGATCCCCAACAGCCTCCCTCATTCTAAAAGGTTTTTCTAAGTTACTCTTATAGGTAGGACCTAAATATACATATATTGTTTCTGTTTCTTCTCCAACATCTATTCTGAAATTACATGAAAGACAGCTGCTAAAACTGATGATTTTCTAAACTCTTGATTTTCAGTAATCAAGAGACAGAATATAGTAATACCTACCTTTCTTCTGCTTTCCTACTTTTTGCTCATCTAGTCCAATTTGAAATCCATGAGCTCAAAATTGATGAAAAAAATGATGAAAAAAAGGAAAATCTATGCTGAGGGAAAGCCTCTATGGAGACTGTGGTTTTAAGAAAAGTTAACATCTCTTTTGGTTGTAAAACCACACAGTTCCAAGACACAAACAACTCATCTTTCCAAGAAATACACATTCTTGTCCAAGTCTATACACAGTCCTCACCAACAGAGTAATCCAAGTCAGCTCATTCCCAAGATCTGAATATTACTGTAAAGCAAAGATCAGCTCAGCAATATTCAAACTCAGCTGTAATTGTTGCACCTGCTTTGAATTCCAGTTCCCTCCCTTCGAGACAGAATCAAACAGAACAAGTAGGAAGGACAGGATCCCTTCTTGCTTCAGGAAACAGGGCTAATTTTGTTTACCTATGGGTCATGAAATATTTAGTGATACCTTTCTGCAAGTGAATAGAGAAACAGTGACTTAATACTGGTAGGTATTGTTGAAACCTGCCGGCTTCAGTTTCCTTCAGAGAGTGATATTAACCTGGTCATTTTTCTTGCCTTCTTACCTGAAGAAATCAACTACACTGCTGAGGGAAAGATGCCGTGTTCCTCCACTACAATGGCTTCATTTCAACAAAAGTGGTTTTCTGAACTGTGTCATTTTTACAGTCTGTAAGAACTGCAGTAACCCACTGAAATCACCATGACTAAGTCCGACCCCGAGAATAAAAGGGAGCTGAGAGAGCTTTAAGTTCCTTCTTAGTAAAAGACCTTTTATCAAAATGAAATATCATTACCTCAATGGCCCTGTGGCCATTCCAGACAAATATAAACATTTGCTGCCTATCTGCAAGCCATTCAATTACTAAGATCTTGATACTGTGTAAATATTTAACTACAATAGGGGATATAAATCAAAGAAAGTGATTCTGTTTCATTTCACTGGTGGCAGTAAATCACAGGCTATTCAGACTACTGGGCTACACCCAAATAAATGAGTAAGCTGTGAATGCAGGCAGACATTACCTAAAAAAAATTCCTGTAAAGCAAGTCCTAATTTAATCCAGAATTCATAGAGGGAAGATTAGCAGTACCACAACTCCAGAAACCTGAAGGACTTCCAGATATTTTTACAGTATCATCCAAGAAGGGAGAAGTTGCTAATACCCAGACTTTGGACTAGTTCTCCAGAAGATGTGACCAGAAATGTGAAAGGGCTGCAAAAGCAGGTGCTCTTGAGTTTGGACCCCTGGATATCAATGACACATGCAGCACACAAAAAGAGGAGCCAGTAAATTCCGGTCTCATTTAATCAGATAGGACTGAGTATAATTAGAGGCAGCAGCATGATGCAACAAGACCAGTCAGCCCTTTTGCAAGGGCTGATCCAAGTTTCTGTGCTATAATGAAAGTCCTGGAGCTGCCACATGAGAAACAGCCGTGCTGTGTGTCACTGTTCCAGAGATGCAACACTGGGCTCCCCATCACAGCAGGGACATGGGTTCCCTCAGTGCACTGCAAATTGAAAGTTAAAGTCTTCCAGGACTTGGCTTTTTCTATGAGAATAAAAACTGCAAACGCATGGGCTCATGCTCAGCTGCCCAGCAGCCACCAGGGACTGAGTCACTGCCACCATTCTCCTGTGAGCTGCCTCTGCAATTCCCTCTCTTCGGCTTTCTGTTGCGCAAGGTTTGGTGCCAGCCCTTGGACCACAAGGATGGGTCACACTTCCTCATTTCTAAGATCCACCAATGCCACTGCTTGTTTGTCAGGACTTGTTTATCCTCATGTCCTCATTTCTGCCAGTCCCATCTTCTGCCATCAGAACACTCCAGCCAGAGGAAGTTAGTGTCTCCCCAGTGGCTTACAGACCCCTTCTGCAGGCTTTAAAGGGACATCCAGGAGACAAGAGAGAAGCCAGTTTGAGAAAATAAAGTAGGAATGTGATGTTTCTACCTGAAAAGTATGGCATGCTCCTGTTGACAACATACCACTGCCCTGGGGCACCTAACAGGGTCTCTGCTTACCTTTTGCTTTGCTCTGGAGTGGGCTCTTTAGCAGAGAGAAAAGCAAGATTTGCTCATGAAAATATAAGAAATGGGTTTGTTTTTATCCTTTTAGATTTAAGGTTTATCTTCCTGCTCGCAGGACATTTCATCTCTTCAGTGCCACCTGAAGGGCCCAGTTCCACAGACCCATCCCCAAGGGGAGGAAGAGGAGGGTGGAGCCAGAGGCCCAACAACAGCTGGAAATTCTGCAAGACAGTGTGACTGCAGAGAGAGCAGGTATAAGCTCCACACAGTTTTCTCAACTTTTCCAAGCTGGACGGCCTCACCTGGGGTTGATGACAGTGGTTGTTAATCTGAGCAAGAGCAAAAATTCCCTCTGCCTGCCCTCTTTTTCCACTTGGCCCACAGGCAGGTACAAGTTCAGTGAGTGTCTGCAAGCCCCAGTGCATACAAACAAGCCTTGTGCAGCATTTTATTTTGGTTCTCTCTACCTCCCCCTCTTTGGGGTCCTCTGGCTAAAGTCAAAGAAACATTGAAAGCATCCAAGTAAATCAGTCTATTGCATTTTCTCATCAGCTTAAAATGCTCTCCTCAGTGCCAAAAAAATGACAATCCACTGAAGAACCAGGCTTGGAGGATAGTTGTATTGAAGCTATTTCTTTTTGCCTTGCCATCTTGAGAGGCCTGTTGGCAGGAAACATACCTCCCAACTCTCCAGTGCAGTGTGCCACACTGAGCACACAAAATTATACACATGGCTCTGACAGAGGGCAGAGGGTGTCCCAGCAGAAACCTGCCCCATGAACACTTGCATCCTACCATGGTCATCCTAAAACAGGTCAAATTAAATGCACCATAGAAAAATAAAACTGCTCAGCAAAACCCTGTCATAAGACAGGAGCCCAGATGTGTTTGTGTGTTACCCAGCCTGAGGGACAGGGCTGAATCCAGGAACCACCCTGAGCAGAAGAGCTTTGGGGTTGGGTGGCCCCCAGCAGCCTGAGCCCTGGGCTGGCAGCAGGGCCAGAACCCTCTTGTGAGGCTGGGGCAGAGAGGGGAGCTGAGCAGAGAGGCAAACAGAGAGGCTGGGGCTGGCTGGCACAGGGCAAGTTCCCAGGATGGTACAGCTGCTCCTTGGCCCATGGAAGTGATTTATTAATAAAGAAGCAGACCCAGTATCCCCAAGAGTCATGTTCTGCAGCACTACCCACTCCTCTGTCCTGCACCTGAGCAGTTTAGGCCATGGCAGCTACTTCTGTCACCAGCAAAGCTCAGGCTGCCTGCAACCAACTACAGCACTTCACCCTGCTCTCCTCTTCCACAGCAACAGAGGAGAGGCACAGAACCCCAAAGACGAAAGGAAGATGGGAAAAGTGGGTTATCCACTGTTGGAAACAATCAACATTCACTACAATTATTATTTATAATGTATTATCTGAATAGGTCAAGGCCTCCTGTAAAATCAAAAAACAGAATCTGAATATCAGCTCAGAGGAAGGAATTAATTGCTAAGTTGCTTGTGAACAGTTTAGAAATACCTGTTTTACAGAAGTCTGGGGAAGTTTTAAAAGGATGGAAGAGATATAAAAATATAATTAAAACTCTGTGGTAACCATTTTCTGGCTATTGCCTGAGTCCTAGTCAGAGGAGCTAACATGCAATGAGAAGCAGCAGTCAAAGCTGAAGTAAAGGGGAGCAATAGTGGCATGTTTTTCTTTCCTCTTGATTTAATTTTCAGCGCACTCTGGAATTGGCTGTTCATTTCAGCATGGATGCACTCAGCAGTTTGTGACACACTGTGCTGCTTTGCTCTGCCAGCTGTGCTGAGCCTGCCAACATTTGTTGAGAAATAACAGGAGGTCACACATGGTGTCAAAAAAAAAAATACCCCTGGCACAGCACATAGAAAAAAGGCATTGTATTAGTGGCAATGAATTCAGACCTACTGATGGTGGAATTAATGAAATCCATGGCTGGCACTCTCTTTGCATCCCAACGGAGGCTACAACAAACAAAGGAAATGTACTGGCCACTAGCCCGTGGGGTCGGCAAACCAGCCTTGTCCAGGGCAGCTGGAAGCCCATTGCCTTCCCTGGCAGGCCCTGAAGTGGAGAATGGAATTCAAGTGCTTCCCTAAGACCTCTCTTCTCTGACTCTAAGGCAACAGGAAACCAAGAGACAGGGAAGCAAGGAGCTAAGTAATGCTCATGGAGGAAAAACAACACTGAATGGTGAGAGGCATTTGATTATTTTACTTTAATTTTCTTGGTTTCTTAAGCTCCTTTTTTATTTAGCTACAAAGGAAGGACATCTTTCCCTTTTATTCTCATTTGTCCTGAAGCTGAAACTCATCTCCTGAGCATCAACATTCACTTACTGTTCTTTTCTTTCCTGAAGGGTTTCAAGTCCCTTTTAGGAAACCCTCTGAGATATTTATGTTGGCCTTGTCTCCCCATTCTCTCTTTATGCTACGCAGAGACAGCTAAGGGTATATATATTTCTACATAAAGACAAAATTCCTCACAATAAAAGCAAGGATTTAGGCAGTTGATGTGCATCCTTGAACATAGTCCGCAGGTGGCTGGACAAGGCTCTGAACAACCCAGTTCAATTTGCAGTTACCCCTTTGAGCTGAAATGTGGAGCAGGAAACCTCTGCATGTTCTTTCTACCTGCAGATTTTTCAGTGATTCTAAATCCACATCTGATCAGCCTTCTCTTCATGTACTGTCTACACACAAGTAAAAATCAGTCAGCAGTCACCTGCCTGAGACTAGCCAAGACTGGCTGGAGCATGATCCACCACTTTCCTTTTTCCCCTATAAAACAGGACTATTGATTTTTGCTTTTATCCTCACATTTTCTACCTTTGTCCAAATGCATCTGGGAGTAGAATCCAGAAATTGCAGCTATTCCCCAGGCATCTCAAAGCACAGTCATTTGTTGATGTTTCTGCTTTAACCCCAGCTGGGTGTTCTTTCCCTTTTGAAAGGATAATTTAACTCCTACTGCTGTTCAAAAATACAGTTGGGTGCACCAAGTCAGACACATGCCAGTGTCAAATCTAGAAGAACCACCCACTGATCAAAAAGATACAAATAATTCCTTTCTTCTACAGCATGTTAATGCAACTCTTTCATGTTTAATGTTTAATGTGAGTGGAATAATAGTTTGTCTCTTGCTATCCCCCATTAACACAGATCAGAGGCACCAGATGCTTACCTCCAACTTCATACTTCCCAGCTGGTCACCCAACCAATAGGTTCAACAGAGGAAACAGACTGTACAGTTGGAAGCCTCTCTTCTCAGCCAGTTTCTAACAGGCAGTAGCTAATCATGGATGCAAGCCCCTCCTCAGACTGCATTATTCTGCAATTCCACTGTAATTCATCACTTGCAGCAACCTCAGAAATCTCATAACAATTTTTGGCATTACAGATGGAATGATTCTCCCTAAAGCTAAACTGAAAACAGGTGATTCTGTCATGTTGGGCACTGACATTATAACCTTTGTTTTCTTTATGAAAAAAAAAAATCTAAAACCAAATGAACAAAAAAAAACACTGGACAAGGAAAACTAAGAATTTTGGTGTCAAAGGCTTTGAAATACAACATATTTGTAATACATTTTAAGCCTGAACTGGACTCTTCTCAAAATCATTAGTATCTATTACATCCTCTCCCATCTGGAAGATCAAGCTGCCCATAGACAAAGGCCCTGGAAGAATCAGTTGTGCACAAAAGCTCTGCTTAAGCTGAGCAAGGAGGTGGACAAAGAGACAATAATTAGTGATTTATGGACGTTCAACTGTTTCTCCATGCTCCTAACCAGCCTGCAGCAGGGAAGCATTACTCATCAGCTCCAAGGAAGCCAACTGTCTATGGCTGGCTAGTGAAGAGGGACTTGCCAGACAGTACCAATGATCTACTCTTGGGGTTGAAACGGCTTTTGGAAGAGGGAGGAGGCAACCATGTGTGCTGATAAAGCCAACACACTTGGAACCAAGGCCTTCTGTTTTCTGTCCTCTGATGCCAGGGAGAGGAGCGTGCCTGGGTCTGCACAGAGTGTTCCCAATGAACAATGTCAGACACACGCCAGTTTGGAGGTCTGCCAGTCTAGGGCCACCTCAGTGAACTCATATGGCAAGGCAGAAGGAACACACAAAGACCAGACCAAGGTTATCACAGTCCTCCCAGAGAAGGCCAAAGCAACCATTTGTCATCATTATGTTCATTCTCTATTCTTATTTCTGTGCTCCCTAGAAAATAAAGTAATGCTTACTAAGAAATAAAAAGAAGAAACAACCTGAATACCTGAGACTGGCTAAACTGATGGAGAAGATGATGAATAACCAGCATGGCTGGCAGAACTCCTATTCTTCCTTTATGAATGTTACACAACCCACTGCTTAAAATATCAGAGGCTCGATTTATTACTTGCCACAGTGTAAACAGGTTTTGATTGCTTGGCACCTCTCTTCTGTCAAAAAAAAAAAAAAAAAAAAAAAAAAAAAAAAAAACNAAAAAAAAAAAAAAAAAAAAAAAAGCATCCACCCATAGTGGTTTTCTGTGCATGTCCTGTATAGCTGAGACTCACTTCTGTAGACTCAACTTCAAGCAGACTTCTCAGCGAGTACCCTGCTGGACTGGGACTCATCTCAGTCCAGTGGAGTCTCTACACCTCCTATCAAAATGCATTTGCTTGTGAAAGGCTGGAATGAGGCATATAAACAATAAAGAAGTAGAAACTAGAGAAAAAGATATAAAAACAGTAGGGAAAAAAATGGGAAAATGCAAAGACAAATGACAGTATTTTACCTTTCTGTGGTATTTTTCTATCAAGGAACAATTTGCAGCATTTTGCACTTGTCTCCAGTTTTGCTCACTTCTCCTTAGCAGAGAAATTCCCTGGTCAGATTTTCCTCTTCACTGTAGTCTTACATAAGGTAGGGGAGTAAGAGCAGAGCACCACAGAGCCCTCAGCTAAAATGTGCCAGGGTCAAAGATCAGGGACAAGCATTGTCTGCACAGAAGGGCCAACTTGAGCACACATCCTGAAACACACAGCTCCTGACTGTACCTTCATCCCCAGCTGTTCTCCCCACGCCCCTGGCAAGTCTGTGGTGCCTGGGAACAGGCAGGAGAGCATGAATGGTCATCCTTGCCCCTGACAGACAGCCCAGCTATCACAGCAAATGTTCAGCCTCTGCCTCGCATCCATCATCCTGCTGGCTGAGCCTTCACCACAAACAATGATTGCCTTGGCTCCACAGATCTGCTCCTGTAATCTCAGCACTGAGCAATCACTGTGGGACAGTAACTCCAAAAAATCACAATTCAACATGAAGTGACACAGAAGAATGAATGCATTCATGTTGCATCCTGGCATATACCGCTGCAGCCAACCCTCCCCAAGCATCAATTAGGGCATCAGAAGGTGTCCCATGAAACAAACCAACCAATTTGGACTATTTAAACAAAGTTTTCCCATGAGGACATAACCTCTGCAGACTGTCCCTAAAAAAACCTGATTCTCAGCCCTGGCAAATGAAAACAAGCAGAGAAAATGGTGCCCTCAGATACTTCCAGTCCCATAAAATGATAGGGTTGTGATCACCAGCCCACACGGGAGGAGGATGGCAGTGCCATGTTAATGCAAAACCAAGGAAAGGCAAACAGAGTGGGCATGGGGCACCTGTGGAGACGTGCATTAATTGTGCTATCCTGGGCCTGATCATTTACACCAGTAGCCTTTGATTCACTGCTTCCTTGTTGACACTAGGTCTGGTTGAGTTATTAAAGAACAGCAGAGGACACTGGAGAGTCTTCATTGTAACTGCTGAATTTAGAGCAAATAAGGAAGCTAAAATTAATCACTTGCACCTAAATTGCCGTCATGGTGCACAACACACACCACAGGTAAGCTCCCTTACCCTACAGAGAGAGCCTCAAATGCTGTCCTGCCCCAAAAAGGAGATGCAGAATAACAGGTCCAGGAGCTACAGTCAGTTTGTGCAGCTAAAACAACCTCAGCAGGACTGTGAAATGGTGGGGCATGAGCTCCTATGTCAAGAGATCACCTGAGGGAATCAACATGGATCAGGCAATAAGGCAAGCTGTCAGCCTGCCTCTTTTCACCAACTTCTGACCAAGTCCCCTTGATGGTTTTACTTCTCTTCTAGTCAGATCTCTTCAGTGGACTCCTGCTGTCCGTTTTCCTCCTGGAAACACATCTCACTTTCTGGGGAGCAGAAAAAGAGACTGTGCAAAGTTTGCAAACACTTTACTGTCTTTGTTTCTGTTTGAGGGGGGATGTTTGAAATAACTGATCATTCACTCAGCTCAGAAGAGCTGCTCAGTTCTAAGTTATTCCCCAGCAGTAAAACCCATCTTGTGATGGAGCCAGAGCTGCCACTCCAGGAGCAACACCCTCATGTCCCTGAAACAGGTGAGTAGTAATTCTATGCCTCCAGCTCCTGAAGGGCAACTACACAGCTTCATTTTCACTGGTGCTGAGGAATGCACCTTGTGTTAAAACTGCATTCCTACTTTAGAAATCAACACATTCTAACAAATCTCCCCTACACTGTTAAAAACTGCCAGCTGAAGCCCCAGGGAGTACCTACCCTGGGCCCCAGTGCTCAAGTGAATCTTCAGCCATTTGATCTTCCTGAAGTCCTTAAAACACAGCTGCTAAACATTTTGGGGCTTTACAAGCACTGTGCAGTCCATGGAAACCAGATATGAAAGATCAGTTAAGGAAAAATTCATTTTAAATGCCACCTACATTCCCTCCTGCTGTGGGATGTGCTCAGACACAGCCCACTGATGGCTTCGTCTATGTAGAGGTGAAGTTGGGGAATTTTAATTATTAAAAAAACCCCAACAAACCTGCCTGGAAGGATGTGACATATAAACTGTGATCAGCTCAAAGCATCACAGTACAGTATTTGATTAAAAAAATAAAGTGTAAAACCTCATTTCTCATTGCCATCTTCTGGCCAGAACAGTGTAGTGTATTCTCTTGCTAAAAAAAGCTGCAGAGTAGGGCACAAGACATGCAAGATGCAATGCACAAGTTGCACGAGTGCAACCCTGGTTTGGCTGCAGTATGTGCTCCTGAGCAGGCAGGCTGTGAAAACAGCTGTCTGGGATTCACCATCCAGCTGGAACAGCTGCTCAAAAAGTGAGTCTGTGAAAATTCACACATTTGAAACTATTTGAAAGCAAATCTCACTGAAAGCTTTATCTTAAATGGCATTTATCCACCAAGTTCTTTCTCAGACTCCAGTTATATTAAATTGTTACCAATAATTTCAATACTCTCATCATGCTTAAAGGAAAAATACCCTTTAAAAATCACTCTTTAGTTAATTTAATCTCTTCCAAACCAGCATCCTCCAGCAAACTGTAATCTTTGGGGCTAGGCTAGTACATCTATATTCAATGAACAATACTTGCAAGAACAGACCATTTATTTCCGATCCAGGGGCCAAATTAGGCTTGGCACAAATGCACCACACATCTTGCAGTGATCTGATTGTGCACCTATTCAGAGTTACAGTCCCAGTCAGCCTGGAAGTTTATGTTTGTACAGCAAATAGACACAGATAGGAGATGATGTGGAGGAGATTGATCACTATCAAACTGCTCTGACAACTGGATGGGAAGAGACTCAGCATGTCTTTAGTTCTTCCTGCTTTTGAAATCACAAGTGAAAGAGTCTTAGTCTTAGCTGAAAACCGTTTTCTCTGCATCATTGTGGAAGAGCATTGCTTATAATCACCTTTCCCAGTATTTTCCCACCTTGACTACATCATCCCAAGCCACTTCACCTGAAGGCTATTTAAAATACACACAAGGATTCCTCCGGATTTCCAGATAAAGAGTCAGTCCACAGAGCTTTATTTCCAGCTCTCTCTGCAGAGTGGAGGACAAAGGAGAAATCTGGATGTCCTCTGCTTGCCTTAACCCCTGTAGGGGAGCACCTACCCTGTGGCCATAAGTGACACCCCAGTGGAGAAGCAGTTGTATATTTACACACGACACACCTCTTGAATCCATAAGAATTTTGACAATTTTTGACCAATCCCTAGCCTCTGCTGTCTTTAGCCTTTAGTTAAACAAGTTGGAGGGTTCAACTGGGAATTTAAAATAGAATGGAAAGAAAAGAGCAAAGTACACAAATAAGTTTAATCAAAGGGAATAAAATGTAGTAGGATAAAGGAATAAAACCACAAGCATCATAGCAGTAGGTATTTGCAATAGCCAAGTTGCCTACTCCCCTTGCAGAAATACACCTGAGTCAAGGAGTGGTACAGTGCCTGAGCTGCTCCAGGTGCACTGGGAGGGTCTGTAATTCTGCCCCAGAGCAGCACAGCACTGGAATTCTGCTCATGCTTTCCCAGACATTCTTCACATTGCCTATTTTCCCTGTGCTCTCTGTAGATATTTCAAGGGAGTCCTTCCTGTGGAGCATCAGCACATGCTGGCAGTGAGGGGCTTGGTCATACAGCTTTTCCAAATCCTGTGTTGTTCATCATGTGCTACTGTGACAGTGCTGACAGTCTTCAATAGTCTCAGCCTGGCTGCTCTTTTCCCAGTTGTGTTGCTAAACTGAACTGCAGACAGTTTCTTTTTACCACTTGTTTGTAATGGCTTGGTTAACACCCTGATGTTTTCCTCATGGTCTTTTACCATGACATATTTTCAAAGACCCATTTGTTCTCTGAGCCTTGGATTTGAGGACAATATGTTGTATATTCTTGCTTTACAAAAAAGCATCTTCATAAATCTATATTCCCTTTGGGTTCCGTCTTAATTATTTTGACTGTTCAGTAGACAAAGACGGGGGTTATCTAAACATAGTCATATTTATTTATAGGGACTGTTTTACTCAGTAACTATTTTAGAATGTTATTAGGATGTTGAAACCCAATCAGATTAGGCCTATCTCTTGCATGCGTTTATACAGACATCAGTCCCCAAAGTTTTTACTCACTCCTGCCACTGCTTTTCTGGATAAGTAATTGTATCCAAGCCCCATAAAATAAGTTCTTGTTATCGGAGAAATTTGAAGTAGGTCCTTTATGGGTACCTTGAGGAAAGGTTGAATCTAGATTTGTTTGAAAGCAACTCCACCTTCCAAGTGGATGATTGATGCCATTGTTACTCATTAAAGCATTCAAATCACATCTTGGCCTTCATTATAATCTGCTTTTGCATATAGCAAAATATGCTATGTGTTGCTTTGAATAAAAAATGTAGACCTTGAATCACTTGCACTAGAGGAAGGGAACAGATGATATCACCTAAATGCTCCTTTTACAAGCTGTACAGCCCACAAGGCCTGAAAGGCAATAAACAGTGATAAAGAACGTATCTGAGGGGAGCAAGTAGCAGTGAGAGAGACACAGCCAAGAATTGTGTTTTTTCTACTTATTCTCTGAGCAAATGTAATACCTTTTTCTTGTTCAACTCTGCCATGCTAAGCTAGTTAATGGATCATTCACAGTGAAAACATAATTAGCAACAGTTAATAAAGGAGAAATGGCTTGCATAACAGCCCACACAGGATATCTTGCCAGGAGACCACTTATGAAACACCACTTATTAACACCATAATTATGACTATCTGCTGCTTGCATTGTATTTGCAGGTTTAAGCTCCACTGCATAAATTGTGTACAAAATTGCTGTAAGACCAGACTCCAAGCATCTAATAAATAGATCTAAAATTTTTTGGATCTGTCCCACTAGTACCATTTTGCACCATTGGGTGCTACTACATGAGCTGTGAGAAGAACATATGGAAACAAATTGCTGTGCCCTACAGCTGTGCCTGCAGTGGGTGCTGGCAAAATTGCAGCACAAAACAGTTGAGGTGGTTGAGATTAATTCAGTGAAACAGCTGCAGCTTTGAGGCAATCCAGGAGACTTCTCTGAATTTATGCAAATAAACAACATTTACAGGACAGAAAGAAACCACAGCAATTTAGGGTTTCCACCATGTCTTGGCAGCAGCCTGACTCGTATCTGCTGTTTGTGGTTGCAGAGCATTTTACACTGAGGTTGTCAAGCAGACAATTCATGGACTGTGTCGAGTCCCTGGATGCACACAGGTGGCCTGCATTAAGTGCCCATATGCTCCACAATTTCAGCTTTCAGACAGTAAGAGACTTTCAAGCAAAATATAAGGATTAGGCAGGCTGGCCAGAGGGAAAAATAAAAGAGAAGTCAGAGGAAGATGAAACGGAAGAAAATGGGTAAAGGAGGAGAGAGATAAAGCAGCAGCTCATGGAAAATGAGCTCCCTCACAAAGCAGCTCTGTCAAATATGACAGATTGAGACATTGGTCTGTTTGATGCTAAATTGAAGACTGGCATCACCTGGGATGGCTGTGCAAGCCCTGCCTGAAGGAGCACACGGAAAAGTTCTACAACCCCCACGTTACAAGTTACAAAAGCTAGCAGGACACCTGAAACCCAGGATTCATCCCTCTCCCTGGAGGACTGCAGCCCCCAGCATTGTTCTCTGATCTCAGACCACTTTAACCAGCTTGTCCTGAACACTCAGACATGACAGTTTGGATTCCAGTCGAACAGCATAAAGTGCATGGTCTGTTGCAGCTGAGGCAAGGGAGATGCTGGCAATGCAGCTCCTATTGTTTGCACAGTAAGGGCTCTGGTTTTGTTTCAAAACACAATAGGCTGATTTGAAGGAATTTCCCCCCCCTTGAAATAACTCATTTAAATCACATGACAAAATAGATTTTGAAACAAAAACTAGTTTTTCAAACCCCACAGCTCTTTCATGAGCTAGGAACTTGGACAACACGTCCCCTGTACTCGGCACTGGTGAAGCCACACCTTGAGGCCTGTGACCAGTTCTGGGCCTTTCAACTCAGGAAGGACACTGAGGTGCTGAAGTGAGTCCAGGGAAGGGCAATGAAGCTGGTGAAGGGTCTGGAGCACAAATCCCATGAGGAGTGGCTGAGGGAGCTGTGGGGTGTTCAGGCCGGAGGAAAGGAGGCTCAGAGGGGACCTTATCCCTCTCTACAGGTCCCTGAAAGGATGGTGCAGCCAGGTGGGGCTCAGGCTCTTCTAACAGGCAACCAATGTCAGGACAAGAGGATGTAGTCTCAGGCTGCACCAGGGGAAGTTCAGGTTGGATAGTAGGAGGAATTTCTTCACAAAAATGGTGATGAAACATTGGGATGCACTGCCCAGGGAGGTGGTGGAGTCACCATCTCTGGAGGTGTTTAAGGAAAGACTGGACGTGGCACTCAGTGCCATGGTCCAGTTGACATAATGGTGTTTGATCAAAGGTTGGACTCGATGATCTCAGAGATAATTTCAACCTAATGGATTATGTAAATTCAAGTATTTTCAACAAGCAGGACAGTTAAACATTTCCCAAGGCATTCACAGAAGCAATCCTAGTTATTATTCCCAAGAGTAACCATGTCTATCTGCTAACATACCCCACCCACCTCTACACATTGCCAGTGACAACAGCATCCCCTTCAGAGTAGGGTCTATTATTGGTAAATCCTGAATTGCAGCCCTCTCTGGTATGTGAGCTTATGAAAAGCAAAACAAAAGCAGCCACAGCTTGGATATTACTCTAGTAAGTATTTACATTTCAGCAGCACCTGGAATCATGACCAAAACCACACAAAGGTAGGTGCTCCATATGCACTGAAAAGATAGCCCTTGACAAAAAGAGTTTACAAACTTGGCATACTAGGGGCTCTTGGTCATGCCTATTCATCTACTACTGACATCTGCAAGGGTCACAGACCTGACACTCCCTGTGCCAAGGCTGGCTTCAGTGAGTACAGGGTCCTGTCAAGGGCCAAATTCCTGCACTACACCCAGCTAAGGAGTGTGCAGAGGAGGCAGTGGCTGAAAACAGGCTGCTGCAACTCCTCCTTCTCCAAAGCAAGGTCTGCATAGGGTGCAGGAGCAGTATATGCCTTAATCCCCTTTTGTCAGAATAGAGAGGAAATGCTCAAAGCAAAGGCTTATCTCTGATGCACTTACCTACCCACGTTGAAAACTGCCTGGGCAATTCCATGGCTAAATCAATTGATTTAGGAAATTCAGCTACTGCAATGAAATCTTCTGCCTTCAAGGCGCTCAGCACATTTGCAAGGACTGACTGGCAGCACTGAGCCTCACCAGCCAGGAGCCCATCCACAACACCCAAGCAAGGCAGGCCACAGAAAGCAGCCAGGCCAGCTGAGAATTCAGATTGCTGGAGAATCCACAGTGACGAGGCAGGTTTGAAGTCAAACCACAGGTCAGATGCAGATGGAGCCACAGCAGCAAGGCACACCCAGAGCTAGGGCAGAAGTCACTCTGTGCACTGGAGTCTGGGTCAGTGGGACTCATGGCCAGGAAAGCACATGGCCAAAGCACAGACCCCCCCAGTCCTGCAGCATGGCTCAAACCAGAGCTCTGTGGCCCAGTCTGAGCCTAAACAGGATCCCTGGGTTGATGAGCAAGGGCTGTGGGTGGAGGTGAGCCTGATCAGGACAATGAGGAGCCGTTGGTGCAGTCAGGGCCCCAACAGGTGTGTAGAAGCAGCAGCTTACGGGCTGTGATGGCACTTCTGTCAGCAGTGCCACTGGCCACTGGAAGACAACAATGGAATTACTCTGGGATCCTGGGGGCTTTCTGCAGCCTCCTGCGAGCTTGGTGCAACCTCAGGAAAGAATCTTCATGACAGCACTGCCAGGCCAGAATAAAGGAAAACTGACTCAACAAGACAAGAAGAAATATTCAGCAACACTCTCAGCTTTTGGGGATCTGCTCCACAGGTCTGCCTGTGAGTGTTACAGGACCTGTACCAGCCTGATGCATATAGAGACAGCAATGACACATTGCTGCTGTGCTGGCACAGATATCAGTGCATGTGTGTGTGTGTACACAGCAATTCAGATTTCCATAATATTCTGATTGTACTCCCTTTTCCTCTGGTGAAACACCTCCAAAGAACATAGAAAGTAGAAAATGGAGGAAGAAATTCCTAACAAAGCAACCAAAAGGCATTTCCCCTCAAAGATGCAGTGCAAACTATGGACCTAGCTTGCCAAAGATTATTTCTATTATTTAGTTTTTATTTTAATTAAAGAATCATTGAGCATTTTTATTCTGTTCTTTCTTGTTTCCTCTTCATCAAAGTTTCTCTGCTCTTTCAGCATACTAACATCACTAACTTCTTAATGCTATAAAGTGTGGAATGATCACTTCATCTCCTTTTTTACCAGCAAAAAGGTCCAAGTCAGAACCCTATTGTATTTGATGCAATACAAGCAGTGAACACAATCTAGAGCTGCAAAAACTGTAAGAGATTAAATACATGAAACTAGAAGGAATTAGTACCTGAAGAAATGGCAGGTAAGAGAAGTCAAAGGGATGGTGATGTTCAGTGCAATTCTCGTGGTAGACACGAGTGTGGTGTCCAGCAGCCTGAGGGCTGGCAGTTGAACTGCTGGGAGCATTGGCTCTCAGGCAGATGGATCCTGTTCAACTGTATTCCTTTTGCTTGTTGTTTTGTCTGTATTTATCTTCCCAAGGCTTCTTCATTTTGTTTTATGTACAGAGAGCTCTTAGCAGAGTGAGACTGAGTTTCTAAGGGGGGTTCCAGTCTCTGGAACCACAGCACTCACTCACACCAGTGGTCTACACTCTCGTCCATTAGCAAGAGAAAATGAGATCTGAGATCTGCCATGGAGGGCCCAGGTCAGAGAAGGAAAGCAATACCAGAAGCATTTGGAGAAGGAGGAGATGGAAAATAGCCATGAACAATTTCCAGAAATGTCCCAGGAGATCACTGCCTTATTGAATGCCTCTCATTTCTGCCAGACTATTTTTGTCTCAGCCCTGAATGCGTCCATCTCAGTATGTGCAGCTAACTTGGTAATTTTTAACTCATGGCACTAATTGAATTGTTATTGAATATGATTAATTTGAACTGGAACAAGCCTCCAACAAAGAATTTATCAGATCCCTCCACTGACTCACTGCTGCCCAATGGCTTTGAAACTTGCAAATTGGACATGCTCCTATAATCCTTGGCAGGTCCCAGGTATCCTAACTCCACTGGAACCTGCTGCATTCTGGATATGATGCCTGTGTAGGCAGCCTGGCCCTCCTCCACCCAAAAATGAGCCTCTGGGAGGGGCAGGTTTTTTGCTTGCACATTTTCATCGCCAAGAGCATTAAGGCTGGCTCAGCAGACCTCTGCTCAGAGCTGAAGCACTCCAGGCACAGTAACTGAGCTGGAATAATGCACACTCCATCACAGCACAACAGGAGGGTCCTTCAGCCTGTCTGGGCTCCTAGACTTCAATAGGAACTTAGACCTTTAGTACAGATTAAGGTTAAATATCTTTGTGGCACAAACAAGGCAGCAGAAGGCTTAATATTATCTGCAAATATCTTAGAAAGACTTAGGATAACTCTGGAGATACGTGTGTGTGTCCAGGCAGAGATAGATGCACATTCATCTCAAGTCCAAGCCTTTTCATGTATGTTGTGGTATTCTTGACCACAATGATGTCAAATAAGACTGATTTCCCAGCCTGATTGTTCCTGCAGTAGAAAATGTAGTTTTAAGTAGATTTGACCTTGGCCTTCTTTTATTTCCTGGGCCATATCTTCCTCTATTTCCTATGGGAGCAAGCAAGAATACCTCACTTCAGAGGTCCCTGGGTAGGAAACTGCTGTTCTTGTGTTAACTGGAAATCCTTTGCAATGGGTGTCAAAGAAAGGAGCACTTTGATTCCAGGAGCTGCATCTTTCAGACCATGGACCCAGGATACAGGCTCTGCCGGGGCACATCAAGATGATGCTTTTGATGTTGCTCCTGTGCCTTCTACTGAGCATGGTTTGTACAGGAAAGGAGCATGAAGACAGCCAGACACCCAGAGGGGAGGTTTTAACTGAGCAACTTGTCAACCAAAATATCATTTTCTTCTAAATGGAAAAGCAGCGTCGAAAAGCCAAAAACAGAACGATGTTTTTCTAAATCACTGAAGAACTTTTACAGTCAACATTTTAATTTTTTATTTCTAAATTGTCTTTCAAAATTAAATAATAATTGGTTTTTTACTTCTTTCAAAGGAAGGCACATTTGTTTTTAGTCTGGAATTCAAAATATATTGAAATCATGACTTGTCCTGGAATATTCAGTTCTGCTGTAGGACAGCTTCAGGCCAAAATCAGTCAAAAACTGAGTAACTTTTTGACTGTTTGATGATGAAGGTCAAACAATCTGTGAGAAATTATCATTCCCTGGAAATTATTTCAAGCATCGAGGTACCTCTTCTGCATGCATAAAATTGAGCTTCTTTTAGGTGGTTGCATCAACTTAAGACTTCAAACCAGCTTAAGAAAAGTCTTCCAGCTTCTCTGAATGTAGATGAAAGAGTTCAAGTCTTGGCTCAAGTAGTCCCAAATTTATTAAGCTAACTCCAAAATATGCCCGGAGAATTGCTAACTCACAGAGAATTATGACAGTTTGGAAATTAAAAAATAACAAAAAAGGGAAAACAAAACACAAGAGCGTGACAAAGCTTTTCTGTTGCCCTGTTCAGTGTCCAAGCAAGACACAAAATCCTGATTCAGTGTTTCACTGCTGGCCCAGCCTTGAAGTGCTGGGTGGGTGGTGAGGGGAAGCTTTGGACACCAGACCCAGTCCTGTTCTCCTTGGCTGAGTACGTGCTACTTAGGAATCCTGAGAGAAAAGAGATGCAGCCTGGAATCAGCTCAGCTCAAGTATTATTTTAAAACATGAGGCATAGCACACTTAGACAATTGCACTGAAAAACAAACAGAAGTATGTTGATGGCTATTTACACTAGATTTAAAGTTCCCTTTTCTATGATGTCTCAACTTACAAAAAATACACATATTTAATTCTAATTTTCCAAGGCCTTCGTATATTCATCATGGCAACGTGCTTTGTCACCTGAGTCCAAAGGAAAAGAAATGAGGACAGAACAAATATATGCTAAGAAAGTTCAGTCCTACCCACTTATTTGAGCTAATCGTCTCATCTGTACATGCTCAGCAAACAAAAGGTGATCCAAATCAGTTGTCCTCCCTGGTTTGCCCAGGGAACATAGAGCAGGTAGACCATGTCACCTGGGGGGTGAATTCATCCTTGTTTCTCCTGCCACTTCACCAGAAGTCCTGTTTTAGAAGCTTTGGGGTCATGAGGGCATCCAAGGGGGAAAAAAAAAAAAAAAGAGATTTACTATCAAATTGTCAAGTTTGGAATTAAAAAACCCCTCTCATTCTTTCACCAGTGGTAACTTCAGTGGGTGTTATGGAGCAACTTGTAACACAAACCAGTATTTGAGCAGTCTTCAATTTTCCCTCTGGGCCCTGGGTCCCCATCTGTACACATTTTCCAACATTTTTCTGCCTCAAAGAAGTTTGGAGACAATAAAGAGGCTTGGCTTACACATCTTAAAGGGCAGGTCTTGGACTGCTGATAAAGGGAGGCAGTGAACTTTTGCTTCAAGTGCTGCAAGCTGCCACCCCCACTCTATTTCCTTCAAAGGTAGTGAATGTAAAATCCCCCTTTGGGGGCCA
Organism: Phainopepla nitens; assembly: GCA_013400175.1. NCBI lineage: Eukaryota > Metazoa > Chordata > Aves > Passeriformes > Bombycillidae > Phainopepla > Phainopepla nitens. The sequence goes on from VXBQ01005610.1 coordinate 703,301, forward strand.
GAGAAGGGATTTCCCCTGTGCTGTTGGACTTCAGGGAAGATGGAATAATTGTTCCCACTCATTCCCCATACAACTCTCCTGTATGACCAGTAAAAAGGTGAATGGGAAATGGCAGTGAATTGTGGATTACAGGAAATTAAGTGCCAATACAGCGCCTTTGACAGCAGCAGTGCCTAACATGGCTGAATTGATTGCCATAACACAGGAACAATCTCATCCAATTTAAGCCATCATTGGTGTTAAAGATGTGTTCTTTATGGCCCCACTTCAGGGAAATGACCAAGAATGTTTTGCTTTTATCTGAGAGCAAAACAATTGGGAAGTTAAGTGTCCCAGACTTCTCCATTATTGCTGCTCTAGTGGCTTTACACCAGACAAGACCAGATATTTTCACTGGTGCTCCACTGTGGATGTAGCACTGTCCAAACCAGCTCATGGCAGCCCTGCCAGCAGCACAGGAGCTGGGGACCCTGCCCTGGACTGGGGACAGATGCTGAGGCAACCAGTCCTCACTGTCATCTCCACATGGGCAGTGGCACCCTAACAAATGTGAACCACCCCTCTCTGGATGTGTGCCTCACAGCTTTTGGGGGTGTTTAATTTTGCAACTCCCTGTCAAGAGCTACAAATCTCTTCTAACGTCACAAGATGCAACTTCTGTCCAACATGGCCAAGACATGTCCTTAGATTCAATGTGTTTTGAGCAGGTATTGGAGGAACATTTGCTTACTACCAACTACTTAAATTCCTTTTTTCCTTTCCACCCAACAAATATTTCTCCAAGCCAAACACAAAGAGTTATACTGTACACAGTCTTTGAAATGTACACTTCATTTTCAAGGAGCTGGCTTCAAGGAGGGCAGCATACTTGTAGGTATTTTGAAGTAGCAAAAGAAAAGAAAGAAGATAATGCAACAGCAGAGAACTGAAGCATGACTTTTCTGATGTTTGGGGTTTTTTCTGTGCCAAAAAAGATTCAATAGCATGGAGGATTTGTCTGCAAAGTCATTCTTTGCCCTCCTTACCTTTCTTTCCATTTCACCCCTGCCGCCTCAGCTCTAGTAATTCTTTACTCTCATGATGGTTCACAAAATGCCTCATTTGCAAAATAAAGTATCACCAGCACCTGCTAGGTAAAGGAAATCATGGCCAGCAAGGTGCTGTAACCTCTTCACAGGATAAAAATAGACAGCGAGGTGCTCAGGTGGGAAATCACCCAGGCTGCAGAAGCTGGTGGGTGTTGCAAGATGTATTTCTCCTTTGAGTCAATTATAAACCACTGTGTTTGCAGAAGTGATACATAAGCTGCAAACACGGAGGCTGTGACTATTCATATTCACCGAGTCGCTTATTTTTGCTAAGTTCAAATATGCCCTTAAATCCCAAAGCCCTACATTGAGTTTCAAAGTCTGCATTTGTAAGAATTTTCCACATGCAGACCTCCTGTCTGTAAGGACAGTTGGCTGATTAATTCTCTCTGTATCAGTTTTCTTTCCATGAAACCTGTGTCCACAAAGGCCTGGTAATAAAGTGGCTAAGAAGAGAGCAAGGCTTCTACTGAGATGGTCTGGAAAATATAGATCCCCAAATTCTAACATCTATTAAAGGGCAAATGCAGTTATATGCATTGACCTCTGCAGATTACACTAGAGAGTGTGTAACACATAAAAAAACCCCATAAATTAGTGTCTTCGGTGCTGATGACTCAGCATTTCAGTGTATGAGGCCTCACAGAGGTAAAAATTAAATAAAGTAAATTCAATAGGTTATAATTTTGTCAGAGTTGCTGATCCTTTACATTTTAATTGTTCATAATTTCCTTAAAAGTCCTGAATAAAGAATGTTTAAACTCTTGGATTACTGAAGAAGTAGCACATCTTAATAGAGAGCAAACTTTCAGCCAAAGGGGTGTTTGGCAAAAGAGCAGGACTGTTCATGTTTTACATGACCTTTTTTTTTTTTTCCAATTACAAAATATTTATAATACAAAATGTATTGCAGATCTAGACATCAAATCTGGTCCTGATTTACAGCACCATCGTGAATCTCCTCCTAAATATTCATGGCAACTGCATTGCTTATGGGTTAGAAAATTGCTGGTAAAGTGATTCTCTGTTATTACTTGAATGTAGGTAGCAGCAAGTGGGGGTGTTAGCACCTGTGTGCACATGTCTGTGAGAGAGAGAAAGATAAAGAAACTTGCTCTCAGTAGTTTTATGGAAAGCCCCATAGAACAAACAAATAAACTTTTCACAATCTGCCACTGCAAGCTCAGAGATCTTGTCAATACTTGGACAAAATTATCCTGCAGCTCACTTCTGGGGAATGTTTAATCCTTGGGAATAGTGAGGTGGCAGACGTAGCCTTTGCTTTTTGCCCTCTGCATCCTCTGACTCAGCTTGGAGCAGGACACCTTGCTTGACAATCACTGCCCATCCACCTGCCTGCACAGCAGCTTCATGAGGATCAGGAGGGTGTGTGTGTCAGACTATCTCACTTTCCCTCTAAAAAGAATCAGTCTCAGCTGAGTTGATTTCATTTCTTTGTCACTAGAAAAAAACCAAAGCGTGCAGTCAGGTGAAAGAGTGGGGTGCATGGACATCCAAGTGCAAGTGAGGAGCACTTAATCCCACCCCCACCCGTGCAGCCTCCCCCATGCTGCCCCTGTAACCCACTGCCCCTGTAACTCTGCAGTTACTGCACCTTAGGAGGCTGTGATGAACGAGGCATTTAATTAAAGTTGTCTGAAGGGGCAGCAGAGACGAAGGTTGTGGGAGGTGATGGGATGTGGGAATTGATGATCAGTGATGATCAGTGGGTTTTTTTGTCCCCAAGGCTGAAGAACAAACCATCATCAGTGCTGGGATGCTGGTGTTGGGGGTGGGCAGGATCACATCCCAAAGGATGGATACCTTGATGATAAATGGGTTTCTAGACCTGTGGAAAATGTTCTGGCATGGAATTTTGTACAATTCAGAGCTGCTCTTGAAGTCCCATAGCACATACAGGTCCATCAGAAGAATCACAGATTTGCTCCCTTTCCAATGAGGGTTTCCCAGGCCCAACAATTTACTATATTGTAGAAATAAGACTTTTATCTATATGGAAATAAAAAAAAAGAACACTGATATTTTGAACAATTCCGATCTGTGACAACAGAGAAAGTTACATTTCATAGAGCTTGCAGGCAGACAGGTAACAGCTGGACTCGTTTAATTTTGTACATTTACTTTATGGTTGTGCTGGATGTGCTTAGCCATGAAGCCTTCAAATTCACTGAGGATCACCTGTGGATTTTCTAAGACTACATTTGCATTAGCAAATAGGATGAACGAAGAGGAGCAGGGCCAAGGACCAGGAAGATTTTTGCTAAGGACTTCCACAGTAAATGCATTTCATGGTTTTGTTGCTTGAGGCTTTGCTGTTTGGTTTTTTGCCTCTTTTTAAATTATTGCCATCCACATTCTGGTTCCCAGTAGTACCTGGAATGGATTAGGGAACCACATATTCCAGACAAGTTTCTTTCAGAGGGACAGTAATTCAAGCATCCTTAAGATGGCACCACAATGCAAACCAAACTACTTTTACAGGGAGCTCCTGATCTGAACTGAAACACTAATGCAGACACATACTCAGGGCTTCACAGCAGTCTTAATCAATGGATCTGTAATCTCAATTGATATTTGGGAAGGAAAACACAGTTAGTAGTCCTCAAGTATTTATATTCTCTGGGATCGCACCAGACAAGGCATTGTAGTTACTAAAGTTATTAATTTATGTGTTTTATCAACTATCCAGTGACATATAAAGCTAATTTTAAAAACTTCCCATCTTGAATGGAGTGGGGAAAAAGAAAAAGGGGGGGAGCAAGAGGACTGAGAAAATAAATAAATAAATAAATAAATAAATAAACAAGAAATTAAGCATGAGATAGGATCAACGCTACTATTCATTTGTCCCAAGTGTGTGAGATAAATTAAAGAATAGAGATCTCTATCTGGGCAAAATGTGCATCCAGTACCCTTCTTCCCCTCCACTGAAGTAGGAAATAAGTAGCTTATGACCAGCTGGGACAATCTCTACTGAATGGCTTTGAGGCAATAAATCACAGAAGCTGGTTTGTCCACATTTCTTTCTTTTCTTCAGACTGTTTGGCTAAATCTCCCACGGAGAAAGTTACGCCATGCAGGGGATTCAGCAAAATGCATGAAAAATGTTCTCATGTCACCTACAAATTCCTCAGTTTTGGCCAAAGTCCAGTTGTGGCTTTAATACAAGACAATGCTTTACTGCTCTCCTTCCCTGAATCCTACGAGGGCAGCTGTTTAAACATTTATCATTAACTGTTTCAAAAAAGAGAGCTCACTGTAGCACAATGATGCTATTTGAGCCCTCACGTTTGTTTCCGGGACCTATGGAACACGTGCAGGTTTGGGTGGGGCCATCCCATAGCCCCACAGTTGGCTTATTTTGCTCACATTCATGCTATATACCTCACTAATGATTTTTTCTGTATGTTCCTGATTCTTCACAAATTTGGTTTAGCAAATCCAAAGCTGTGGCAAAGACTCAGCACGTTGGGAAAAGGCCTCCTCACAGCTGCATCAAGGAGGAATTGAGCCAGAGGAAAGCTGGCTTGCTTTCTCCCACTGCTTCCAACTGTTCTTCATGTCTATTCTCTGCAATTCAATGCTCAGATTGATTTGTTCCTGTCTAGGGATGGTGTGGATGCAATAGGTCTGTGTGAGAAGGAGGACAGAGAAACTTCCTGAAATAGAAATGTATAGAGTTGCTCAAGACAGAGAAACTCCTCTTGGCTCTCACCCTTCCTAAACAGCAAATAGTTGCATTTGGGAGATTCAGATGTCCTTGCCAAGCTCTTACATGTTTTTCCATGGATCCACTAGTAGATACAGCACATTGGAAGAGCTGGATCTTTGGACTGAGGTGCTACAGCCACCCCTGTGCTCACAGGAACCACTTAACATGGGGTACCTCACCGAGGCATTCTCCTGTGGACAAAAGTCAGCTCATTCCACAGCAGGATACCAAGAGGCACTGTTTGAATGACCTTCCAACCTGAACTAGTTGTGAATCAATGACCTAAAAGTGTAAAACTCTGATTGCCACTTTCAGAGGTCCTGTGGGGCTGTGGATCTCCTCTGTGTTCTGGAAACATGGTTCCAGGAAAAATTTGGTTTCTCCTGAGAAAGCAGTTTTTTAAATGCCAGTGTGGACTTCATGGCACCTGTTTGAAGGCTCCCAGGTTGCCTGTGCTGTTGTGCAGCAGGAGATAACAGCATGGCCAGCCAGCCTGAACCCAGCACTAATCTGAGCCTCTGTTTGCCTTGCAACAGCCAAATTTCTTCAGCCTGCGTGGCTGAAATGAGGCAGCTAATGCTACACTTAATGACCTATTTAATGGCCCATTTTCCAGAAGTGATGAGAACTTACAATTATCCCTGTGCACAGTGTGAGCTGTGGCTGCAAACAAAAAGTCCAGACTAGGTATTCAGCTACCCCACTTTAAATGAGTAAAAGTAAAAAAAAACTCGAGTCTTAGATCCTTGTCCTTACGGCAGTAACATCAAATGTCAATATATCAAAATAAAAGACATCCTCCCGCTGACTTTCATAGGACTCTCAGCATGACCTGGGAGAATTGGTCTTTCCCAAAAGCTCAGCAGCTTCTGCATGCTCTGGCCCCACTCTGCATCACATGTGCTGCTCACCACTAGTTCACCAGGCTCTGCTGAGAGCACCACTTGCAGCTGGGTGCCCACTGGAGCAAACCTGGGATCCCATTGACTGGAAAATCCTGGCTTTTCCAACCTCCTTTGGATAGTCATAGACCTCCCTAACCATTACATCCTCTCTGCTCATTTCAAGGTAATAGATCTCAGCTAAATAGCATAGCATAGAACATGTCCACAACTCAAAAAGCAATTATCATTTCCCAACAGCCAGGCCTGAGCACAGGCTTTGTTGATTTTGGCTCAGAATTGGGAACACTGACTTGCCTGAGGTGCTGTTTATGAGCTTGCCATCACATCTATGGACTGAAAAGCCTTCCCTGCACAGCAAAAAACTGGCTGGCACTCTGGAAAGGGAGCCCTGCCACTCATGTGGACTCCCTTGTCAGCTCAGGGCTGGCTTTTTCCATGTGGGGCTCAATCCACCTCTGTGGCACCAGGTGCTATCACAGCCCAACTCTCCCTGTCACATAGGCTAGCCCACAGCAACCTCCACTTGCCACATGAGAAGGACTTAGTAATTGGCAGAGCATAGTGTGAAGGAGATGTGACTGCAGACATAGATTTCCATTTTAATACTCAAAAACTTCCAGCTAAATTGGTTGAAAAAAGGGGACTTAGGTCCACAAGAACAATGGAAAGTGCTTTTAAATGTTTAATTCAAATTTGGAACACTTTGGATTGAAGTATGTTCCAGGCAACAGGTCTTGAAGCCCAACATTTATTTTTGAAACACCAAAACATATCTGATTTTAATTCAGAAGGCTTAATATTCACCAAGATGCTGAGAGTCATGAAGTTCAGCAGCACAAGTCTCATGTTTAAAGAGTCAGGACTTATTGCTGCATAAACACTCTCCAAAGGCCTTTTAGTGCACACCAATATGAAAACAGCTTACTTTTGGAATAACGTCAACACATTTTACTCCTACACATGAGATACTTCAGGCTTCATTGGCATCTCTTGTTATCCTGGCTTAGGTGGGTTTTCACATGTTGAGGCTGCAGCCATGCCAAGAAAACTGTTTTTGTTGCCCTGGAGTTGTCATCTCTATGTTTCACTCTCCTAGGGTCTTCCTATGCTCTCTCAGTGAAATTTTCCCCAGTTAGCTTCACACTGACTTCCAGGGGTGGTTTCTGATCTGCCATGCAAGATGAATGATTTAATCAATGTCCAAACCACTCCATGCATTAGGAATTTTCACCCCAGAAGAGAAAAATTAAAGGTGAGAACATGGCACAGCTACTTTAATTCACAATGGGCTTGCTGAGGATGAAAAGGTGGCTGCAGCTTTCTGCTTCTTCTGATATCAGCTTGGGGGGACATGCTGTGAAGCAATCAGGTAGTATGTTCAACACACACCAAAGGAGGTGTTTTTTTCACACAATGCCAAGTAAAGTTCACTGCTTCAGTGCAAGAGCACTGTAAAGAAATAAGGGCTACTGGGATGCAAAAAGGAATCAGAAGCTAAAGAAAGAACTACATGTTATCTACAAAGGTGTGAGCTCTGCATCCTGAATTACTTAAGCCACAGTTGGCTGGGAGAACATGCTAGGGAAAACAGCTCAATGTATTTTACCCTTGGCATCTCCTAGTAGCAAGATGCAAGACTGGACGGATGCTGCACTGCAAGGACCTTGAAAGATTCTTTTATATGAGCAAAACATTATCATAGATGCCAACACTGTGCCCAAAACCAGAAACATGTGAGAACTGCAGCCTCTGGGCCAACTTGAGTATGTCCCCAACCACGTGAGTCAGCAGTCAGGCTGGGACTGTCCATCTCTGTCCCTGCAGACAGAACCACACCGCAGCCCCAGGAGACAAAGGCAAGAGTCAGGGCGCCTCCCTTGGCTCCCAGGGAGCCTGGCAAAAGCCAGGGCACCTGAGGGTGGCAGGTTTGCTTTATGGAGACCTGCTTTGCCCTCTAGTGACTATTAAGGATAAACCAGGAAATCTTGTACCATCTAATTCCATCAATAAAATTCATGTCCGGCTACATCTGCTGGCTGGAAGACAAGCAGTGGGGTTGTTCTGACTTTGTTTGGCCCAAATGAGAATATTTCTCCCCTGAGGCAGCCTGTCCCTGCTGTCCATGCAGGATGGAGCAAGGGAAGGAGACGCTATTCTGAAAAGTTGAGAACAGACACCCTAAATTGGGAAATGAATGTCCAAGGGATTGGTAAAGGAAAATCCCCCAGGGCTGATGCTATTTCTAGTCTGCACATGCCTTGGAACTGAAAAGAGACTATTTGGGGGGAAAAGGAATGGATGAATAATGGAAGCAAAAATAGTTGCTCCAAATTCTTTTCCAAAGCCATGTTGCCTACAAACTCTTTGCAAACAATTGACAATTCATCAGAACATGAGCTCATATTTTGTGATCTATGGAACCATAGACTTTGTGAGATATGGTCTGTGTGACTATTAAAAGAGCTCTTTTTTTGGAAAAATAACAACACTGATCTTTGTTTAAAGAGTAGCAAGGGAAGAAAGGGATTAGAATAGATATCAAGATTTTTGCAATTCCTGTGCTATATGGAAAGCAAACTCTTGGAAAACACTGTAGGGAAAACTTTTCCTTTAAATTTAAGAATAAAATCTTATATTTTTAATTTTGAAGATGCTAGTCTGTCTTTGCTAAATTTGAGAGACTTTTGCAATAACCCAAGATAATCCAAGAATGCAAATGGAGTTAAATTCCTTAGTATCACAAAAATTCAAAGAAATCAAACTTCAGTTTGGAGACTCTCATTCAGCCAGTTTTGGTGACCACAAATAGGATTATTATCATGTGATTGAAAAATACTTTTCCCGTGTATTTATATAAAAACTATTTTACAGAAACTCAAATTCAGTCTAGATGCTTTAATATTAGTGTTTTCTCAAATACTAAATAAGAGAGACATTTCGTGTTCTAATGCTCACTCAATAAAAAAAGCCTGGGGAACATAAATGAATTTTAACAGAAAACTTAAGCCTAGAAATAGCCTTGAGCTTTTATGCAAAGGTTGATTAACAGGAATATTTCAGGCACGCTGGAACCATTCTCTCACACCACTGACTAGATTGAGGAAAAAACCCAGCACACAAAACAAAATAATAATTAAAAAAAAAGACAGAGTCCGTCCCTACTAATTTGTGAATGAAAGAGGAGAGGCTGCATTAGGTGACTTGCTCAACCACTGATTTCCAGACATATTTCATTAAACTATTACAATACCTACAGTTGTCTCTAAGAACTCAGTCCTAAATAGGATTTTTTCCAAAGCTGTGTCATCAGCTGGGATACTGTTGGCAGAGGGAAAATGTTAAGCTTGGGTTATTAAATCACTTGGACATCTTGTAGGACTCAGAAGAAACTGGGAAAGACTCACACAAAGTCTGTGATCATGTTTGAAACCACTGTCTGTCTGTCAGCTCCACGTCCCTACTGGATACCCAGAGCTTCACATCAGCATCTGTAGTTTTTTAAGGATACTCCTTTCCTTTGTTTTTCTACACCAAAATCACTCACAAATGGTTTCCTGATAGGCTTTTCTAGGCTACAGCTGCCCAAACTCTGCTGACCCTTGTCCATGCCAGGGTCTGACATGGATTTGGTGGCTTGATTCATGCCAGTAGATAGTTAAGAGCGGTCTTACCTGATTTCTATCTTTATTACTCCAAGAATAACCATTACTTGCAATGCCTGCATCCCAGAAGATGTGCTGTTGTATGAATGCAGAGCTCCTGTAGGAGAGCCTTTCCCCAGCAGCCAGCAGATGGCCTGCAGAGGCACTGGACCTGCAGCATCCTGCGCTCACAGGTGAGTCAGAAACCAGCCTTAAAACCGGTACACCCAAAAGGGGGCTGTAACACGTGGGCTGCTCTCATGTGGGAAAATTGTCTACCTGCATTCACGGTCATCTACAGCACATGCAGGGTCTATCCAGGCTTGGCTTTACCATCCCACAGAACTAAACACTAATGCAGACAGTCCTTCCAAAGTCAGACCAGCTGGAAAATGCTGATTGTCTAAAACGGAGGTTTTGAGGCTTTTGAAAACTACTTCCTGGGGTTTGACCCTTTAGAGACATAGGTGTGACTACTCCATAACCAAGTGTTCAAGATCTTGTTTCTGATAATAACCAAGTGTTTCAGAGGAAGGAAAACCACAGCAGCAGATGTTTGATAGTCTCTGGCACAGAGTTTGTTATTGCATGTTACTTTGCTACTGATCTTAGTAGCTCATAACCGATTTTGACCTGAAAAACTAGAATGGAATCACTTGATTTTCATGGATCAGATTTCTCAGCTCTTCTTGGCATCTCCAAGAGGTAGAAAAAGCATCAGGAAAAGAATGTGTAGTTCTTTTAAGAACAATGACAGCTGACAGCCATCCTGCAGACCAGCTCAGGAGTGCCAGCAATAGAACAGATTAATCAGAAGTATTTCTTCTCCAGGTTCCCGTATTTGTACATAAGTGAGCCAGTTTCATACCCATTTCATGCAGAGATGTGTCCTTTGTGGCAAAAACGTGGGCACTGCCAGGCAGCTCCAGCTCTGCAGAGCCACAGGACAGACTTGGACACAGCTGAGGCAGCACTGAGACTCCTTGAGGGGAGCTCCAAGGATACCATTCCCCTCAGCCTGGGGAACACAGGTAACACACAGAGATAAGTTTAGTCAGACTGCTGAAATCCACTCAAGGCAGATCTAACAACACTAAAATTAGTAAATGCATAAGAGAGCACAAACTCTCTTAGAATTGTTCACCTGTACCCAAGTGCTGCTGATAAATCTTGCAGTCCCCTGAAAGTTTTCCCAAGAGTAGACAGGTGTTATCAGGTGTTATCAGGATGTCCATCCCACCTGATTCTCTGACTCTGTAGGTTTCTTTGTGCCCCTCTTTTTTTCTTTTTTTTCTTTTTTTTTTCTTTTTNGAGAGTCCTGAGAAGGCAACACTTTGGCCTGGTCATCCAAAAGGAGGGAGTTGAAGGTGCAAGGGAAAGAGGAATAGGCTGTGGTGACAAAAGACGCTACTGATTTACTGCTTTGTGAGGGAAAAGAACAAACATCTGAAAAAAAGCAGATTCATACTGAAGGACTCAAAATTAATCCTGTTCTATTTTTCACAAACAAGTAAATTCCAGCAGGGCAAATTGTGTAATGGAATTGGTTACTGTGAAAGAGCATAGTGAAAGAATGTTTTCAAGAAATATCCAGACTTTAAAAAACTCCATGCATTCAAACTGGCAAGGGCTGCTGAAATTCCCCCTGGAGTGCTTATAGAAAGAATTAGCTTAATTAAACCTCTGAACCATTAGTGATTGCATTTGAGGAGGCAAAGAGAGCATCAGAGATCTCAAAGGAATGGAAAAGGGCAAACAAAATACTTATCTTAAGAAGAGGGCAAAGAGAGGCTCTGGGATTAGCCTTTCCAAGATCAGGGCATGAGAATGGTCACAGAGCATCCCATCAATAGTACTGAATGGATAATAAACCATAAGGATCTGGCACCAGGGGTTTGATGAAAACAAGCATGTCAAATCAACCTGAATTCCTTGAGAAGGTTCATGATCTGATGGAGAAGAAGGAACCAATGTGTGTGATCCTAATTTGAGATCCTGGCTTTTAATTATTTTCCCCCTCATAAGTTAACTGAGGAATTGGGCTGTAATCATTTCTAATTCATGGCACTGAGCAGCTGGGCAGGGAAATGCTGATATTCCTGTCATTCCCCTGGTACATTTGTGTCCCACCAGTTTCATTATATCCAGAGCATCTCCTGCTTTCTTACCTGCACAAGCTCATGTCTCACATCCCCACCATAACAGATGAGGCTGGGAGTTTTAGTACAGACCTTTAAAGATCAGCACCCATGAGGCCAATGCAGATCATAAATTTAGTCAAAAAAAACTATATGAAGGCTGATATAGTCCAGGACAAAAGGCTGGATCTCCCCTTGCACTGAATTTTGAGTAATTTTTTTTTTAATTAAGAGGTTTATAAACTCCCCATACCTTTATTAGGGTTTTAACCAAAAGCCACCTTGGCAAAAGCCACCAGAGCAAGACTGGCAGTAGAATGCATTTGTAAACTAGATTCTGTGCCCAGCCTTGGGGGTATGTGCCCAGTGTCAGCCACGGGGTAAGCCTCCCTTCCCATCCACAGGCTACTGAGATGTTTTCTGCAGCAAGCAGAGAAAGAAAATAATTATAATCTTGAACCAAATTCCATCTAAAGAGATCTGCTTTGCCTACTTCCAGCTTTTTGAGAAAAAGCTGCTGTTCCTTGAAATGGTGCAGCACTTTCTGATCCCCTCTACCAGAGTCTCCTTCAGATTGGGAAGCATGAGAAAGCAGCTTGGCAGAGCCTGCTTGACAAGACTTGACATCTAAATTGAACATCCAGGCCTCAAGTTCCTGATTTGATTGAAAAGCCACTAGAATTGCTTCTCGGTGACTTGTGGGCTGCAAAACTGACTGCGTGCTCCTCCAGATAAGGGCTCCTTTGTGCCGCGTTGTGTAACGGCTGCCACGGGGCTGATGTGGGCCAGGCCATAAATAACTTCTGCAAAAATATTTTTAGCAAATACTTTCTGCTCTCTTGAAACACACTGGACAGCTTGAAGTGTGTGTATCTGTGTGTGAAGGAGGAGGGGAGAGCTATCAGAGCTCCTATCGGGAGCACAGAGCAAATATCACAGCGCTCCTGAAGCGCACGGTAACGCGGCCGGAGCCGACGCCTCCACCCAGCAGTGTCCAGGGCAAGCGAGATGTCTCCAGAGAGCTGCCTGATCAGAGTGGCAAGGCATGCTGTGCTGTGGCAGAAATATCAATGAGCCCAGTGCCCACGAGAGGTGGATGGCAGTGCAAGGGCTCTGAGCAGGACTATCCCCAGGCAAGCCCTGAGCTGCCAGCCTGTCTGAAGGGCCCCTTCCAAGGCCTCTCCTGACCTTTCTGAGGTGCTTAGTGCAGAGGGAACTGCTGGTTGTACTCCCTGTGGGCATACCCTGCCTTTTGTTCTGCACCTGAAGGGCCTTGTCTGACTCCAGCTGTAGAAAACACCACTAATCTCTACAGATGAGTGCAAACACAGCGAGAGTTAACAGGGAAGCACAGTTGCTAGAAGCACTCCAGCTACAAGGGAAAAACAAAATGAACCCTTCACTCTCATATATTAATCTGTACACTAGAAGCCCAAACATCCCTGAAAATGCAGAACAGGACAAAGTAACCTACTCACATTTTCCCCCCACCCCAGAGGCACTTCAGGGAGGTGTGACATACTGGCAATGTGTCAAACAGCCCTACTGGCTACGGCTGAAGGCACAGCAGGGAGGGTGCTCGCTGGTATGGACTCCATGTATTTAGAATTACTGATATTCTGACTACTTCTGTGCAGAGCAAGTCATGAACACAGCGCCAGGCAAGATTCTGTGTATGTCTCTTCAACATCAAACAGCTCAAGAGAGAAGGAGCAGTGAAAAGCTGGGAGGAGGGGATCAAGAGAGGAAAAAAAATGGCCTGGATCAATCCTGACTGGGATTGTCCACTATAGCCCGTGCATTGCAGCTGCTGCTGAAGGGGAGCTTCATAAATAGGACTAACTTCTCAAAAATGTGGAGAGGGAGCAAGAACACTGAAGGCTGTTAAGCTCTCTAGTTAAAATATACACTTGGCATGCAATAGGACATGAGGATACAGGAGTGAGCAATCTTGTCTGGTACGCTCTGCAGCTCCTGGGAATCTGGATCCCCAAAACTCAAAGGAGCTTATTCTGAAATTGGCAGGGAAACACCAGCACATTTCCCTCCTGTTTTTCCACAGAGACAACACAGAAGACATATTTCAACTGAACAAACTGAGCTTAATGGATGCAAAAAATTCTCTCTCTGCTATGAAGTCTGAGTGTAACCAGGGGCAATTACCTAAACTAAGGTATCTGGAAGCAGTCAGACATCCACCTTTCAGAACCTTTTATCAAGGGAGGTAATAAGTCATACTTCACCATAGTGATCCATAGGAGAAGGGATCTCTGGTGGTGACCTTCTGGTAATATATCTCAATCCACCCGAGTTCTCAGACATTTTTGTGAAGGTTTGCTTGTCTAGCTGTATTCATCAAACACAGCTGATGTGATTAATAAATGTTGACTGATTATTTAATGGGGTGACCTGAAGAGAGTTGTTTGAGACAGTAAAGGAGTTGTTGCAGGTGGGACTTGTTTCAAAGATTTTCCCTGCCACCTGCTAGCAACGTTACTTAATTATTTGGTGCCTTCTATTTTTCAAAAATGAAGGAAAATATTAATGTAACTAATCTAATATTAATCCAGTCTGCTCTGCTTTTGCAGACAGGAATGAGAGATAGCAAGAGCCTCAAACTTTCCCTAGGTATAACAGGAGGGATGTTGCAGAACAAGGTATTTTGAAAGAAAGGCCAAATGCCAACCTGAGAGGAAAGCAACAAAAATCAAATAATGAAGTAGTAAGTCCAATTCAGTGATAAAGGTGACAATGCTGCTAAGGTGATAAAGGGAATGCTGCTAAGGTGTCAGCGAGACAGCCAGGAATTCTCAACAATAGCCCCAGAGCTTGCTTTTGGGCAATTCTCTCCTTATTCCAGTGTTTCTGTAAAAGCATTGACTAAAGAGAGAATAATAAAAGTTGCCTTTAGTCTGTGAAATGAGTGGTGACAGTTTCACTTTGTAGTATAATGGAGAGCTGCTATTTGCCTGCCAAGTACTGTATTTCAAAAAAAAAAAAAGAAAAAATAAAAGGAGAAAGAAAGAAAGAAAGAAAGAGAAAGAAAAGAAAGAAAGAAAGAAAGAAAGAAAGAAAGCCAGGATGAATACAATTTTTAATTGGAATGATGTGATCTTCTTTCTCTGCCACATCTTTCCTTGTCCCATATCCTTTCATAAGATCACCTACTAGAGACTAAATATAAGCCACTCACCCAGCTGAAACAGAAGGTGACACCCTGCAGGCTGCTCTGATCTGGCTGCTCCAGCATTTTGCTGGTAACTGGCAGACAGATGTCTGCACACAGACTTGGGCCAGGCTTGCTGATGAAGTCAGTGCCCCAAAGCATCCGTTGTGTTGACCTCCACCCTGGAAGCAAGGCCAAACTGAAAAAATTTAGTGTACCTTGAGGAAGTTTGCTGTCAGACACTGGGATGGCACAAAATAAGAGTAAAGTTCCTTTAGAGAAGAGGTCCCCTGACATCTGTGTAGCACCTGGCACACACTTCCTTAGGCATGGAGGATGGAGAGGAAGAATATGCTGGAGACTGAATTACCTGTCTATTGATGGAGCAGAGGGATGTAAGGGCAGGAGATAAGCTGCTGTACTTCAGAGAAGAATAAGTGAAAGAATGCAAGCAAGCAGGCTGGGATGGAGCACAGCCAGATGGTGAGCCCCAGCCACCTGCTAAGTCTGTATCTCTCTAATAGTGAGGCCGGTGTGCAGAGCAGCTGGAAATATTTGGGTGCTGCTTGTGTCCATGGAAATGGTTATCAGGAAGCTTCAGATTAAAACAGGCAAGACAGAGGGGTAGCTAAATTAGAAAAGAAGATGGGAAGCTAAATCATCTTGATCTAGTTTTCCAAAGTGGTGACCTTGGTTTCCCCCTTGGCATAAAATTCATGTAAGAGGAATTGCAAGCAGGTGAGATGGACTGAGCGAAGCATTAAGTTTGGAGCGAGCTCTGGGCATCTTCCCAATTATGTCTGTGTGTAGGAGCTTGGCAGGAGTAAGAGGCAGTGTGTGGGAGAGGTCTGGCTCACTTATGACAACAAAAAGAAACAGAAGCGCAAGGTGTCCCCAGGGAAAAGGGTAACTTAGCCCAGTTACTTAGGTCTTCTTATCTAACCCCTCAAAAAAGCAATAATAAATACTTAAAATTAGTGATATGAATGGATCCTGATGACACTGTGGGCATTTATTAAAGTGTAGCCTTGAAGTCCTCAAGGGAAAAAGGAGCACAAAGCCAAGCCAGCAGAAAACTAGGACTCAGCACTAACAGAGCAGCCTAGCAGGGGGTCTGATGGTTATTTGAGCAGCTGGGTAGTACCTGTTGACATAGCCCAGATACCCTCACTTTTCTTCATTCAGGTCCAGCTTGATGCCAAATGAGCCAAAACTACTGCCTGGGTCAGATAGCACTCTGACAATATTGTGCTACAGGAGGGGATGAAACCACCCAAAACAGATGTGGGTGTCAGGAGAAACGCCAGATATTTGCTGGCTGATTTGAGGTGGGTTTTCTTCATGTATGCAGATCTGAAATGGATAGCAAGTGAGTTTGAAATGCTGTTTGAGGCTAAATGCAGGTAAATGAAGATGTGCCAGGGAGGCTGACACTGAACGGGAGCCAGCAGCTGCTCTCTCCTGCATCCCCAAATGGAGCAGATGCTTTCGAGGCAGCGATGTGAAACAAAATGATAGATGTTACTCTTGCTTCCCTCCAGAAAGGAGCATGCAATTAAAATGTAAGCATGAATGGAGCAGAATTTTCTTTCACTGGCAACAGTGTGCACGGAAAGAGTGAGAGCAAAGCAGAAGGCACGGATTGCTGTCTGCAGAGACATCCCCACTTCTGCTGCCAGTGTACAGAGGAGAATGCTAGTAAAGTATTATCCACAGCCAAGTTCTTGGACCTGATACACAAACATGAGTGTGATTTGAGGAGCTGATACAATCTGATATGCAAACATGTTGATTTTTTTCCAGCAAGCTGTAAGAATATAGTTTGAGGCTTTTCAATTGCTAGAGGGCTGGTTAGGGAGCTCGTGGCATCACTGACCTAAATATTTAATAAATCTTAGCAGACTGGGAAACTGCAAATACTGAAAACTGAGAGTGATGGGCCAATATGCAGAAAAGGGCAATTTTGATAACCAATGCAGATCTGACGTGTTTATCATGAAATCTGCTTTCCAAAGGAAAATGCTGCTTTCATTTAAGTTGAAATGTTTTAAAAGGCACTAGCCTTAACAAAGCATTTCACAGAAGTGAAATACCAGACTGATTTTGACACTCTTGATATAGCACATTTTGAGCTTTGTTTAAAAACTTTTCAAAACATGTTTATGTTAAATAAAATATAATTATAAATGGCAATGACACGTTTTCCATTTTCATGGAAAATTTTGATGTCATCTTGTGCTGATTTTGTTCTGCTTGAGGAAGGGAAAGGAGAAAAAAAAATAAAATCAAAGACATGGGATTTGCTGTCAATGGAAAACTCAAGTTCTTTGTGAATCTGTATAGCTCACTGCAGGCTCGTTCCCAGACTGGTCAATATGGAACTGACCACATGTGGAATTTCAAGATGTCACTGTAATCAGTTGTAGCCAGTGAAAATGGCTCAATGGGAACAGATATTCCCAAATGACCTTTCCCCATCAATAACACTTCCAGCTTGGCTGGTAACTGTGGGTACATAGATGTGGTAATGTTTTATAAGCATCACCCTGCACACATTAATAGCAGGGTTTTGGCTCTTCATCCATTAACCTATAGATCTCAGAAGGTAAGAACTCGTTATTGAGTAAGTTTCTGATGGGAGTCAGTGTCTCAGTGTCTTGATGGCTGATCTGGTGATAAATAAAACATCATTTGCTAATAACCATGGCAGATGGAACAAGGATTGCCTGTCATCACTATTTCCCGCTTCACCAAGCATGCAACGTGATCTGCCTTGCCTGATGAACCGGCCCCAAGCAGGCACAGTGCATTGTAACAAAAAATCCATCTAAGATCATGCCAGAGGAATGCCAGGAGACACCTCAGCCATAGCACTTCCTTGGGAAACGTGTTGGAGGCAACAAGCAACCAAGTCTGGTCTCCCACTGAGATGCAGTGGGATGAAGAAGAGGGTCAGTGGGAAGCAGTGAGTAACTGCAGGTCAGGGACTTCATTCACTTCCTTGTGCATTCCAGGCACCAGGAGAGACACTGCCACCTATGGTCTGAAAATTATTAATAGCAAAGAAAAGGAAGAAAACCTTTTGGAAAACAATCCTTTTCTGGGCAATGGATTGTCAGATGATTTAGCAATAGCGTGCAAGTACTCCCACAGACAGAAAAATACCTGAAAACTCTCTCTGCCGCAGCACAGCAGTAGAGCCACCACCCCATCTAGAAGCAAAATCCAGGTTACACAACAATCAGGCACAATATTAAGGCTGAGGCTGATGATTCAGTTGAACAAATACTGATGAGTTGGAAAACTCGTTGGCATTCTCAAGCCAAATGACTTTGTGGCAGATACATTTTAGTGAAGTACAAATCATTAGCCTGATTACAGGCATATCAGTGTAAATGCTGTGTCCCCTGGTGTCTGGCCATTTCTGTGTCTGGTGCTATGAAGAATTCAATTCACAGTCTTCTGTAAACCATTCTGCAGCATCTCTATTTGTCACTAACATCTTTGTGAAAGGAGCCTGCGTGGTGCATGTATGATGTCATTTTAGAGCCACAGCCTTTCCCCAGCATGACCAGTGATGGTATCCAGTGTGAACGTCCATGTGGACAACAGTCAAACCCCAGCACCTCTTTCACGTGGATTTGGGTAGGCAGCTGCAGGATCATTTGTGTTGCTCCCTGCTCAGTCCAAGTGTTTTAACTCATGCATTTCCAGAACAGCACCGCATTCTTTTGGACTCCAGGTGAGGCCAAATGCCTGGGTGGTGAGCAGGGAGCACCTATATCCCCCTATGCACCCTCAGACAGTCAGCCTTCCCCTGCTTGACGTGGCTCTGGGTTGTCCTCCTAGGCTGGATGTGTCACACAGGGCAAACACCATCCTAGAGGTGGTGCTACCCTTCATAGATATTGGTGGTGAATCAGCCATGGAAGATAAAATATAAATGTGGAGCAAGGATTAAAGGTTCGAAGTATTTTTTCCCTATTTCTGGCATCTGTTGGTTCCTTCACAATCTTGTCATTGTTTGGGAAAATGTCTGCTATAAATACATTTAGATCAGATGCTCTGAGATCAGCATCTAGTGTAACAGATGAGAATAAAAATCTGTTTGATGTTAGAAAGAGAGTTTCCTTTAGTTCTTGCAGGTTAGTGATCCATCCAGCATTTTAGATGTAAGGAGCAGCCCATTATTTGCAAGTCCAGTGGCACTTGCTAGGGAGAGACCTGCTAGGTACCAGACCTTTGCAGTCACTCAGGTGAAGACAAGCTGATGTTGAGATGGACTGCGTGACTTGTCTGTGTCCCCTAACTGTTTAAGTACCTGTGTTCAGTGTCTTCCTGACAGCACCAACCTTCCACAATTTAAAAACCTCTAGGAAGCAGTGGAAATATTGTACAAATGGCTCTGCACATCATGACCTGGTAGCCTTCTACCATTGCATGCCATAGGTAGGATATTCAACTTTGTATGAAAGTTTTTATATTAAGATACAGTAGAAATTCTACACATACACTAACTCTGCTCCTGCTGAACTGTTCTTTTGGAAGAACTATGTGAAGTGAAGGAAGTTGTAATAATGTGCTGCCAGTTAACTTTGGAAATTATTACATTTTTATATTCAACTGGCAAATGCACGTGTACCAGAGAAGAGAGCAGTGACTACAGTCCATCTGCACCAGTTGGTGTCAGATGGGACATGAACACATTTAACAGATTTTCAGAGAGCAGAATTCAACTCTGCAACGAGTTTGTTCTGGTCCTAAAGTAGGACATCAAGCTGGGACTTAGGATATTTCTAACAACTTCCTTAGCATGAGAGACAAACACAATGGAAATTGGTTCTAGGGTTTGTTCCCACATCCTTGCTCAGACATCCCTACAATGTGATGCGCCTTTGGAACCCTGGCCTTGGGGGGCAGGGTCTCTGCACACACTGAAATCCATCATGTCTCAGTATTTGTTATGAAAGCAAACAAGACCTGGATCCATTTGATGGGTTAGAAAAGGAGTGGTAAAATTGCACTGGCTTTGTTGAAGCATCAGGAAAAGCAATGGTCATTACTAATTTGCATTTGTTCTTTCATGAAGAGATGACAGTTTGCCCCAAAAGGCTGCATTTGGCCATTTTGTGCATCTGTGAGGAGCTCCAGCTGTTGTTTCCTCTATCTTTGCATTGTTGTAGTCAACCGAGACAATACCACACTCAGATAAGGGCAAAGTCTGTAAATAAAAGCTGTTTAAATGCCAACAAATAACAAATATGTTGACTCTGGAGGCTGATTGATTACAAATTATTTATATTTTGTAGCTGCATTTTTCAGCACTACCAGACTCACTGACAGTACCATGCCACATTTAATTGTAAGCAACTGGAGTCATTTCATGGCATTTCGATTACGTCTTACAACGCATCCTGCAATGTATCAGCTTGCTTTCCAAATATCTCATTCCTGCTTCTCCTCTGATCACTCAGAATAGCCACATATGGACAAAGCTTTTCTGAGCAATTTACAATGTTTCTGATAGAAATTAGAGAGAAATCCACACCTGGAAACTTCTCCAGAGTCTGAATTTTTAACTCCTGTGTGTTGGTAGGGGTTTGTTGCCCTTGTTTTATTTAGATTGACTCAGCACCAGTTTTTTTGGTTTCTATTTCTTAGTCTGTTGCAAAAGGCTGTTAGGATTCAGCTCACAGAGGCTTGTAACAGGAGAGCTGTCAGCTGTGCTTGATCTCAGAAGGAAAGGATCAAAAAAGTCAGGGCAATACTGAGGAAGAGGGTCTGCTCAGGGAAGGAAAGTGATATATGAATTATAACTGGCCTTCAGCACTATTAAAATGGGTGAGACATGGCCCCCTCCTTCCTCACAGCCCCAGCAAGTTCACCTCAGGCCATCAGATAGGGGTCCTGGGGCCATCAGACCCTGTACCCCAAGGGCTCAGATCATATTTTCAAGGCAGAAGAAAAATAATTACTTGTCAGCTTGATACGCAATTACTAGACTGACCAGAGTGGTGAAGGAGACCTTTTTTGGTCTCAGGGAAAGAAAACAAAAGCAGTGTATTAGTGGGTCTGTCATGCCAGAGCATCAGCTGAAGGCTGGCAACCCACTCCCAGGATTAGCACCCTTCCTTGGTGGGGAGAGAAGTCCTTACACAATGTGGAATGAGGCAAATGAAGTTTTCAGTGCAGGAGAAGAGTGGGAAACACTGCTGACAGCCAGCTCAACAGACTGATGAAACAGCAGCCCCAGGGAGATTGTTCAAAGGCTCTTTTGGTTATTTAATGAAGTGTGGTTGAGTTTTAACCCCTCAGATTCAGCGTCAGAGGTTTTCTGTGAGCATTTGAGGTCTTGCTCCTATGCCTGAGCTCATTGACTACTCTGAGAATTTTTTTTAATCCTATTCCCTGTAATGGTTTTCTTTCCTGCGGTGTGGAAGGCCACTCAACTGACAGAACAAATTCCTCATGCAGTGAAGTGGGGATTGGGACCAAGCCCAGGAGCTGCTGCAAGCTCTGGGAACAGGAGGGGACCTCAGCCAGTCGGGCAAACCACATCTCCCGGCACCGCCTGGTGAGCAGTGCTACAGCATTTATCAGTTCCTGTGGAACTTTTTACAACAGCAGGTTAAAGAAATCAATTTTATTTAGAGAGAAAGGGCTTGTCTTAAAACTGTTGAGCAAGCTCTTTTAGACCACAGTGGATAACTGCAGTGGCCGGGGCTCCCATTACCCTCATTAGCAAAGTTTTAGCCTTTGCAAAATGCAGGCTTGCTCCCCTTTCTGCGGAGGTTGCTGGCGGCAGGACGGCTTCTCCCTGCTCCCTCCCTCCCGGGCCCCAGCTGTGGACCTGCCCTCCTGCACCCACCCCGCAGCAGCCCTGCCGCAAACACAGCCACGCTGTGGAAAAGCCAGAGAAACACATTTTCAGCTCCGCTTTGCAATTTAAATTCAGGAGAAGCACCCGGGCAGGAAGCCCCCGGCCGCCGCTCCGTGCACGGCTGCAGGTCCCTGGCGCAGGTCACCAGCAGTGACATCGCTGCAGTCCTCCATGCAGGCGTGGGACTGACACCGGCACCGAGCCAGCCCGTGACAGGGCACAAATATCCTGAGGCCGCAGGGAGTTCCTTTCGCCGGCCCGGCACCAGCAGCCCGCGTGTTAGAGCACGTAGAAGTCGTTGTTGTTGGACAGGTCACTGTAATGGCAGAGGGCCAGAGCGGGGCCCTGTGCCGGCGGGGGCTCGGCTCGGCCCCGGCCCTGCAGCCCCTGTGCCGGGGCCCTGCCCGAGCCCGGGGTGCAGAGGTGACTGTCCCACCTGGGCTCGGCCACGGCCGGCTGCCTGTGTCTGCTGCTGCCATCGCAGTACGTCCCGCAACACCGGCACGTCAGGAAGCGCTTGGCTCGCTGCTTGGCCTTTGAGCCGGAGGCCGAGGCCGTCCCTCCGTGAGCGACAGTGACGGGAGTGGCACCCCGCGGCTCGGGCTGCCCTTTCAAGCGGCTCCTTCTCCTCTGGCCGGGGTCCAGGCTGATGTCCGACTGCGAGGAGCAGCTCTCGTTCCAGCCAGCGCTGGCGCTCAGGCTGCGCAGCGGCAGGGCGAGCCGCAACGCCTTCCAGAACTGCGAGCCGGAGCGCTTGGACTTCTCCCCCTTCCAGGTGACGAAGGAGACAGATTCCTTCAGCTGGAGGATGCTGGGGTGGGTGCACTGCAGCGGCCTGTACTCCACCACGATGAGCTTGGTGGCTATGGCGTTCTGGCACATGATGCCCAGCTTGAACTCCAGGAGGCTGATGCTCTTCTCTGTCAAGTAATCAGGACTCAGGACCACGATCATCCTGCGGCTCCTCTGGATGAAGTCGAACACGGCTTCAGTGGTATCTAAGAGTACAAGGGCAGAGGAATTGGGGTGCACAAGGAGAAGGGAGTGGGGAGAGAAAAGCTAAGGAAGCTGTTTGGTGGCATACCTGCACAGATCCCTCCTCCCACAGAGGGAAACCTGGCACAAGCACTGTGACTTTCCACTTGCCCACACTCCTGCTGGCAGCATTTTTGCTGTGCAGTGGGTTTTTGAGAAGGCTGAAGCGGTAAATGAGAAGCCAGGATATGCCATGGCTGTACTCTGACTTCTACCCTGCACAGCATCAGTCATGCCCAGGGAAGTGCAGGCATTTGATAAAGGGTGGGTCCTGCTTGGGAACCACTTGCCCACAGCTTGAGCAATTCTTTGCGTCAGGGGATCAAAGCAATCGTGTCATCCTGTTCCAGCTCAAACTGCAGGGGCTGACCCACCTCCCCCCAACATGCTCGCTCATCTTTACGTAGAAACCTCCAAATTTAGAAAGCAAAATGTCAGCCTTAAACCCCTCCACCAATTCCCATAGGCATCATGGGAGTGGAAATACTGTCCTTCAAAGCATTTCTTGGGATTAATTGCAAATTGTAAAGCTCAGCAAGAAGCTTAGCTGGAATGGTGCCAGGCAAGACCAACATCTCTTTTATTATGGATTTTGAAAAGCAGCAAACCTGAAGGGTGTCCTTGGACTTCTACCTGTGGCTGGGGATGCAGAAAGCATATTGAAGTTGTAGTGGCTAAAGGGTGAGCAGTGGAAAGGATGGCAACTATATGGCTGTGGCACTCAGTAATTTAACAAAAGCTGAGTAATAAAACTGTAAAAAAATTTAAAAACCCATACACTTACTAGGTGCTGATGTCTGAGATGAGAGGGGACCTAAGGAGAAGTTGGTGTTCAAGAAGGACAAGGATCTTTAGAGTAAGAGCTCTTGCACATTCAGAGAGAAAAATCTGCCTCGAGGAATGCCTTTCAAAGGGCTGTTCTGGGAAGAAGAGGTACCTCCTGCTTCCCTTCCATTTCACACTGCTAAAGCCTTCATTCCTCAGGCTGGAAACTCTCTTCCCTCCCTGACAGTGGAACACTGGTCTTCTATATGAATAAAAATACTGTTCCTTCCCTGCAATGGCAATGCCTCTTAATTCTCCCAGCACTTGGCTGTCTATCTCACAGCACAAGGTGTACTGTGTTGCATCTGGATGCACCTTATTTTAATACTGTACAGAGCAATACTTTTCAAAGAACTATGACTAGCTGTAAAACTCACTGTCACTAGATTATTTGGAGACCAAGATAGGAAAAAATGATCATACAGTAATATCCTAATGGAGAAAGTAGGACACTGTTTGGTTAACAAAATACTGGAATTAAAATAAAATTCTTTTGAGGGGTATTCTTTTCTTGTATAAAAAGTTTGGGGGGATTTTTACCCCCCGGGAAAACACTGATTCATTGAAACCAAAAGTAGATGATAGTCAGTTCTGTCAGAATTGTCTCTTACCACCATGACATGTTTTTACCACTCTATTTCATAGGCATAAAGAATTGGCAGCAATCTCCAATTTACTAACTCCAGACCTCATTCAAACTTTTCTACAACTGATTGAAATCTATTTTGAAAACAGCCAGGCTTCAACAGTTTGTGAAAGAAAAAGCTCTTTTGGTGGTTTGAAAGGTCTTTCTTTTTGAAACTGGAATCACGAAACCACAGCAAAATGTAAGCAGGAGCAGCCCCTGGGAGGTCACTTATTCTACCTGCCTGCTCAAAAAGCCCAAGTTCAAGTAACATGAACGTCTCTGATGCTGCTGAAATGAAATGTTTTGATTGAGGTGACAATGCTGGTTTTCTTTTATCAATTTTGAATTTGCAATACTTTTTGAGACTAATTTTTTTTTTGAGACTTTTTTTTTGAGACTTTTATTTGGCAGAGAAGGTGTTCAGATGTCCAAAGATATATTTGATTCTGAGAATGGGATGCATTTAGACTTGGTTGACCAGGATACCTTGGGATGTTCAGTTTGCAATGTTTACCCAGCTCAGGAAAAATCCTGAGCAGACACTTCAGAGTGTGCAGGTAGGATCTTCCCTCCCAGTGAAACAGCACTGGATGGGACAGGCAGTAATAACACTGCAGGGGCTTGGGGATTCAATGCTCTTGGTTATCTGCTTTTTACTAAAAAACCTTCCATCTTTACTAAATGTTTGCAAAAGACACTGTGTATTTTTATTGGTTTACTTGTGTCTCCCCAATGCACCCAAAGATGTAACAGATTATAAGGATTATGGTCACAGATCCCATACCCATAGACCTCAGACCCATAGATTGTCACAGGTACTCATTTTGCTAGGGTCTGGAAGTGCTGGGCTGTGTCCCAACTTACCTGCGAGCAGGCAAACATGGGAAATGGGCAAGAAAGTGACTTGGATGACAAAACGTGAAGCTGACTGAACCTAGAAGCTGATGGGCAAAGTAGCCTGAGAGTGAGTTTGATTTCTGTGGTTTGGGCAGATTTCTAAAATTCTGATTTGATCTTTAAAGCAAAGAGATTATGTTGCCTTCCCATCTTTCTGTCTTGTGATTGCCAAGTGAGCACTCTTCAGATGAGGGACTTCCTGTGTGTGTGTGTGTGTCCACTGCTGTGAGACATCTGAATGCTGTGTGTCACTGTGCTTCTGCTTGGATGGCCCTGGGAGCTCATGTGCCTCTGCAGGCACAGCATGAAACAGCCAGGAAAATGTCCCCGTCCCAAGGAGCCCCAAATGATATTGATGCTTGGACTACACACAGTCATCTTTTTTTAACAGCATTTCGCAGACGTAATGGGAAGATGGTACTTATGAGAAATGCACAAGGACTGAAATGCAAAAATGAAAATGTTTTATTGAAAAGCAAAATAAAATAATACTGACACTTCACAGACCAAATCACACAAAGGCAAAAACATACAGAAAAGGGAAAACTCTGGAACAGCTGTACAACATCAAACAGCACGGGAAGGGAGGATATTTTTTCCAATTTGTGTCACGCTGTTTCCCGATGAAAAAACAATGAGGAACTTTGCATGAGCTGCATATTGATAAATGTTAGGTTAGAGCACAGAAACTCAAATGAATCAACTGATTCAGACGGATGCTGTGACAGAATCCCACAATGGAAATTGCATGTGGCATAGAATGAAATGACAGGCATATCTGAGGTGCTTGCAGATCTGCTTTACAGTTGGGACTGGGCTTTACCCCTGGCCTGAAAGACCCCAGCAAAGCCAGTGCTAAAGCTCCTGGGTGACTGGAACCTGCTCCAGGACTCTTCCTTCCACACTGCTCCCTCTGGCCTCTCAGGCCCCTTCCAAACCATGGCACCTTCCACCTTGTGGGTGCTCTCTGGTGTCTCTCAGTGGCCCTGTTCTGGGGTTGCGATGGCACCAAAGGCCACTGCAGTGTAGGCCTGAGAAAGTCTGAGTCTATTAATTATTTGGAAAACTCTTTCAATAAAATCAGCAAAATACATGAGGTGGATTTAACTTTCTAAAATAATCAGACTTACTAAAACATCAGCGTAAATTCTCTTAGTGACTCAGACAGAAGTGAGATGTGATGTAGTGAGGTCTGGGATGTGAATTCAATTTATGAGTATTTGGGAGTCAATCTTTTAAAAATCATATGGGAATCTAACACAGCTCTGCTTTGGCCTCAGGGTCTTCCCACTGCCTGCAGATCTGGCAGTTGATTACAGAGATGCTTAAACAAAAAGGTGAAGCTGGGCACAATGACAGGGTTGCAATGGGTTCACAAAGCTGAGCACAGGTTTGGGTGCAATCTCTTATAAATGAAGTTTTCTGGAGTGTGGGAAGCAACTCTGTCCCTCCCCAGACAACCACAGCAGAAAAGCTCATAACAAAACTTTTAAGCACCTCTGAGCAGATGAGGAGCTTCACTGCCTCCAGTGAAGCTGACTGCAATTTTACCTGCTTTAATCAAAGCTTACTTGGGGTGGAAAAGATGAAGAGGATGGTTAAGAAAGAAGCCCTATATGTTACAGATTTTTACAGTGTCCTAGTTCCGGCCAGGACAGGGTTAGTTTTTGCAGTAGTCAGGAGGGGGCTTGTCCAGGACACTGAAGTTATTCTAAACCACCTTGCATTTGCAAGGGGTGGGGGAAAGGGGGTCTCTTTTGGAGAGAAAGGGTCCCAGCACAGCACAGCTGAGCCAGTGCAGTGCAGCAGAAGGAATGGTTGGATACAATCAATTGTCAGGGGGTTTATCCATGGGAACTGTTCCTTTCTTGTACCCTCTATCACCAGTATTGTTGTAGTTAATGTTCATTTTCTTATCTCATTGCTGTTTCCAGTCAATTTTTTTTATTTCATGGCAGGATCTTTACCTTTTATGCCTCCAATTCTCCTCTCTCGCCCTCTGCAGGAAGAGGGAGGGGGGAAAATGAGGGGCACATGGTTTCAGGGGGAGCACTGAATTGTGGGGTACCATTCCTAAACACGACATACAGTACCTGACTAAGGGCATGGGGGGCTGTAGCTTCCTGCAGCCCTGGAAGGACGTTATTAATCAGAGGTTTCCTTTAAGGCTGGGCTTTTTACTGGGACGCCCTCAAAGCTCCCAGCTCAGCTGGGTGAATAGTGCATAGACTCCTAATTGTAGTGCTTTTATAGTGCCATTATGAATGGTTGTGCTTCACTCACTGGACACCAACAGAATAAATGCATGACTCAAAGGTGACTCAGGAGCAACCGTCACCAATAAAAATAAGCACGCACTTGGTGTGTGTAATACTGAACTTCACAATTAAGCGGACAGGTCCTTGCAGTGGGAGCTGCAGGAGCATAGAGACACCCCCAGAGCCTTAAGTTTTATTTGAAAACATTGTGAACCACAGCACCAGTCAATGCCAAGGCCCCACTGTGCTTTGGTCTGTCCTACAGGAGAGGAAACTCCCCTCCTCAGCATGAACTGTGTGATGGGGGTTAACTCTCCACGCCCTCTCCTGCTGAAGCAAGGACACCTCCACAGCGGGTTTTTGTGCTTCCGTTTTGTGCAAATGTTGCAGAAGCTGAGATACTCCCTCTGTTCTGCAGCTCTGCGCTGGAATCAAGATGGGGAGAGACTTGCTTTGTAAAGCCAAAGCCAGTTTAAACCTAAGCCCTGAATTAGAAATGGCAACGTTGTTCATAACCAGGCATTGAAGACAAAGTCTTCATAAAAATCACAGAATTACTTGGGCTGGGAGGAACCTTCAAAGGCCACCCTCCCTGCAATAAGCAGGGACATATTCAACTGGATCATATTGCTCACAGCCTTGTCCAACCTCGCCTTGAATGGTTCCAGCGATGGGGTATCCACCACCTCTCTGGGTCACTTGTGCCAGTGTTCTACCACCTTCATTGTAAAAGATGTCCTCCTCAAATATAGTCTGAATCTACCCTCTTTTAGTTTAAAACCATGACCCCTTGTCCCTAAAGGGGAAATTGCAAAAGGCCCTACTAAAAAGTCTGTCCCCACTTTTCTTGTAAGCCCTCTTTAAGCACTGAAAGGCCACAAAAAGGTCTCCCAGGAGCCTTCTCCAGGGAGAACATCCCCAGCTTTCTCAGCCTGTCCTCATAGTCTTACCTACATGGACAGAATCAGTAGCTTTTAGGAAGTTCAAGTAAGTTTGTGGGGTGTCCTTTTGAGTCGGACTTCTATCCAGTGTCATCCCAAAGACCTTGGAAGCACCTTGCATGATGCTTTCCCCCAGCCAGTGGCAGAGCCAGTACACAGGTTCAGTAATACACTGGAGTTCCTTGTAGTGCTTGTGAAGTCCCTGAGTTTACTCTACAAAGAAATATCTCTCACATGCTCCATGGCCCATACTCATGAGAGATTTCCCTGGATTAAAAGGAGCTCTGAAGGATCTGGGGTACTTGTGAGACTGCAGAGTCCCAGAGGCTGACCACTTGTTATTAGATGTGCTACAGTACAAATAGCACCCAGTAGAGTTGTGGGGTTTTTTAATGCTTCTCTTACAGCCATTTCCTATTGCCAAACTACATGGATGCATCTGCTTCAAAGGAAATTTGGGGAGCAAAGATGAGGAGCTTCAAGAGTCTACACTGCCTGCAGTGCAGCAGGAGTCTGTGATCCCAGAAGTGATTGGGACTGCAGACCCGGGACATGCAGGAAAGGCTCTACACTTGAGCCACCTTGCAAATTGTTCCTCAGCCTCTGCAACAGGGACTGAGGACCAGAAAGGAGTGAAGTCACTTAGGAGTGGAAAGAACCTCTCTCCTGGATGCTAATGAAGGTCCCATAGGAATGGGATCTAGGAGTACTGGCCATGCTATCACAAGGTGCTGGATGCATCCCACCTGGATAGCAAATTTAGCCCTTAAGCCCAGGGCTTGTGTGGTTAATAACAAGGACATACATTTGCAGAGAGCAGGTGCTTACATCTTTGGTCTCTCTACTGACAGAGCAATATCTAAGTTGCAGGGAAAACATGACTATCCTCTGAAATGCTCGGGACATGGTCCTTCATGGAAAAAAACTTGAGTTCCTCCCCACTCCCTCGCCTAACTTGTGGATTTTTGTGCTGTGTTTTGGTTTGTTTTCTGATTGTGTCAAACCTTTTTCAGGGATCTGCATCAACCCATCAAGGCTTAAACTCCTGCTAATTTTTTTCACTGGCATTTCCACCTGCAGCTGCTTCCAGAACCTGCCCCTTGGGAACTTGGATTTCTCGCCTTTCCATTTAATGACATTCAAGGCCGCCTTGGCCTGCTTCAGCTCCTTCACTTTGCTCTTCTTGATGGCTTTGTACTGCACTAGAATGACTTTGATGTTGCCCTTGGAGGCCATATTCTCTAGGCCAGCCTTGAGCTCCAGCAGGGCCTGTGTCCCCTGCAAGACGTAGTTGGGGCTCAGGACAACAAGCAGACGTCGGCTTTTCTGGATGAAGCTCAGGGTTTCGTCTGTGACAACTGGGAGAAAGAAACATTGAGGTGGTTAGTGATGCCCAAGAACATGCTGCTGAGCTGCTGCTGTGACACCAGGTGCTTCTTGAAGGGGACAATAAATCTCTTGGAGGCCCTCTCTAGACTACACTGGTGCTTCCCAACCCTGTAGGTGACTCCAGGTGGGACCTCCTACACCAGGGCTGGATCCCACTACCCCATACAGTGACATCTTCTCCATCAGCTCCAGACTACCTACAGGTGCATTTCCTCCTCCCCGTGCTACAAAGAGATAACCAAGAGAGTGACACCTGAAAGTCACTGTACTACACATCAGAGACACCACCCAGTGCTGTGAGGATGCCTTGTGGCCAAGAGGGCTGCTGATCTCAGGCTGAGATTAAGCTTCCTTCTAGTGAGAGGGGAAAAAGAGGCTCTCTAGAGCCAAGCAGGGAAACTGCCAGCTGAATAACACATGAACTCAAGGGAAAGACTCACCCTGAAGAGGCTTCAAGAAGCCTGAATGTCTGTGCTTACATCCTCCTCTGGCAGATGTCCAGAATGACTCTGGATACTCCCTTCACTCCTCTTGCCTCAGTTTCCCCACACAAAGTAAGTATTTACACCCTCCCTGAGTGTCCTTGTGGGATAATTTGCTCTGGTAATGCTACCATCCTAACTCCTGTTACTCATCCATCTGTTCCTGCTGCCGTCATCTATGAAAGCAGATTAGAGCATTTTTAGAACTGACTCTGAGGACTTTTAGTGAAGTGTCCCAAAAATTACACCCTTTGAGCTGGAGAAATGTCATGGCAACTGTGGATCCTCTTTAATTTTCTAACATATGCAGGTAGACTGTCCTTGGCCACCTTCCTGTAATTAATGTGAAAATCCCTTGTAAGTGTGAATCCAGGCGCTTGTACTCTCTGCTGCAGGATCTCCCACACTTCCTTGATAAGGGAGCACTCTTGACTGGTCAGAAATTACAACAGAGAGTAAAATAATGCTGACAGACAACTTCATTTAGCTGTCAAGCACATTTGATTAGTTCCTGTCAGCTAACTCATGAGATAATCCATCTCCCACTGTTTCTTCATCAAGGACAATATAACTCTCTACCCATGACACAGATCTACACTCTGGAGGCATGACATCAGCTGCCAAAAGCTATTTCCTGGCCCGCCGTGCTTTCCTGAGAAGGAGATTAGTCAAATCCTGGCTAAGAAGCACCGGGGAAGCCCCAGCAGCATCGTGGATGGCAGTGCAGTGACAAACCTCTCCAGCAGCGCTCCGCAGGGCTGGCGCTGGCTTGAGGCTGGCAGGGACTGAGGGGGGCAGAGATGAGAACGTTTGGGGGTGAGGTGAAGGACATAGAGCCCAGGAGAGCTGTGCTGGGAGGAAAGTTACACCCTCCAAAGTGATCAGGGCAAGAAGCAGCAGAGGGAACAGGAGGGAGATGGACATCTGGTCAAAACAGCTCAGAGCAAACCTGCTCTGAGCCTGACACTGGCATCAAGCAAATTGAGCCTGGAGGGTGCCCTGCCATGTCATTCAGGCTCTCTTCAAGAAGGAACACCACTAGGATTGCAGCTGTCTCACTGAGACACACATATTTATTTACCCTCAAACTTCAAGGTACTCCAAGATCCTGGCAACAATCTAGGAGAGAAAGATAACAGAACCCAGATTGATTCTGCTCCCTTTGTCAGGCAGGTGGGCTGAGAATCCAGCAGTCCCACCTGTTCCTACTCAAAAGGGACCCTCCCCCAATGGACTTTCTCAGCACAAGTTTTGTGACCAGTGGGGTCCTGAGCCAGAGCCCATGGATTCAAAGTGGAGCAGTCTGCACTGGCAGAAATTCAGATTTTGAACTTTCAATAGGCATCAGGATCATACAACCAACTCAGCCTCCAAAAAACTGAAAATCAAGAGTGTTGTCTAGATTTTGCCCTTACTGTGGAACTTGTGTGAAAGTATGCGTATCTGGATAGCTTCACAAACTTCCATTCTTGGTGATTCCCTGCCTCCCTGCAGCAGACACTAAGTCCAGAACCTTGAAAGGACTACATCTTACTGAAGAGATGAGCCTCACTACCTCTAACAAAGTACTTTTAATAATAGTAGCTTAATTGTATGCCATATTAGACACAAACTCTCTAATTAATGAGGATGAATGGGACGTACAATATCTTCTCCCTGATTTTGGCACCTTCCACTCCTTCCTGCAGCAGACACTCTTGGTTTTTACAAGGATTCACCACTACCCTCTGTGAGCTGATCCAGTATAACACTTTTCCTGCCTCTTCTAGCCTTGACTTTATCCCATCATTTAAGCTCAGAGGGCTTTCATGAAGGCCAGTTTTCCGGTTCCCCATGCTGACATTCCTGCACATCACTCCTGGAAAGAGCAACAGAAACAACCAACCACCATCCCCACAGCAGCCATTTTGGTGGCCTGGAGCATCTGCAACACTGTCATGTGAAGCAAAAACATTAGAAAACACCATAAAGGGTTCATTAACAAAAAACCCAAAAGATAATCTGGATAGGCTTGTTGCAATAAACAATCAATGCCTCCAAGAACAATAAAGAGAGGATGTGCATGGAGCACAGCCCCCTGTGAGATACTCACTTCCCCCAGGGAGGCTGTCTCTGTCAAAGATACACAGCTTGTACCCAAACTCGTTCTCCAGGACTCCCCGCAGCGTCAGCAGCACGAACTCCTCCTCCTCCGCGTTGCGCGCGTAGGACACGTACACATCGTACTCCTTCCCGTCTGGGCAGCACAGGGAGACACAAACAGCACAAGGGACACTGTGATACTGCCCATGCTGGCCTTTGGCTTGCAAGAGAAGCAGGTAGGAAGGCTCACTTGGAGCCCAGGCACTGCAGGTTTCCACAGAGCACAACGTTCTGTCCAGGCCTCTTTTGCCTTCTGACATCTTTGACTGCTCCCTCTCGCTGCTGTCGATCCACACGAGCAGCCCCACCAGACAGAGACTTGCACCCTGCCTACACCCTCCGAGAGCAGCTTCACACCACAAGCTGCAAGGGCTCAAACACCCTCCTCCTCCTCCAGAGGAGGAAATCTCACCTCAGAGTCCCTAGAAATGAACTCCCAGTAACACAGGGAAGCCGTGGAAGAACTGAGGACAGAACAGTGATTTCCACATCCATCCTTTTGGATGCCTGCCCGCATTTTAAAGCGGACCACTCTGGATCAGATCACGAATCCTTTACATAGAGTCCCCAGGGAAACCAGGGACTTACTGAAACCTGATGACACATCTTGACAATCTAGATTGGATGATACAGCTAGATCAGCAGGGCAGGGCCCTGGGGAGCCTGGCATGTCCATGCTCCACCTCTGCAGGGAATACAGAAGACTTCTTTCTCCTTTTCCCTGAGCCAAAAGCCTGCCTCCTCTTGCTCTAACGAGCAATGACCCACACAACTGCATGTAAATAGAGAAATAGAAGGTCAAAATGTCATTACGCTGTAAAGAGGTTTAAAAATAGCTTACAGGAAAATTCCTATATGAAAACAAAAGGCCTGGCCTGCAGCAAGAAATAAATGACATCTTTTTAACTCCTTACCTAGAATGGTTTCATCTGTTCCAAAATGAGCCCGATAGAAGAGGACCATTTCCAGCCAATACACGTGATAGACGACTATGAGCACCACAACGAGCAGGATGGTGGCCCCCAGGCCACAGGCCAGCTCCACAGTGTACTTGGGTGCTACAACTGAGGACAAAAATAAACAGGGGTCAGGGTTAAAGAACAGGTTGGACCTTCAGCTGGGCAGGAACAAGCTTGTGTCATGTGCAGCCAAACACCACAGAGGAACGGCCAGGAGCCAAGCTGACCCTTCAGAGCAAGGTGGCGAAGCCAAGGCTTTTCTGACAGGACACGTGATGGCTGGCCACCCTGGAGCCCATTCTGGGTTATTAGGTCTGGTTATGCTGTCAGAGCACATCCATAGCACAGGCTGGACTTCTGTCTCTGAGTGAGACCCTGGGAGCAGCCAGGTGGTAGAATGATCTGCTGCTGAAAGAAACCTGCACAGTACAAAGCCAGAACATGAACGTGACCTTCTCAGCAGTATCAGCAAGCTCTTGGGGCAACACAACTGCTCTGACTTCTAAGAGATCTAGATAAAGCATCTGCAGCAAAATAAAGGCAATGGTTACCATTCTCCCTTCCTATCAAACAGACACAGGTCTCGTGGCTCGTCCCAGACTGACACCCAGGATATAACTAGCCATGGCCTGACTCTTTTCTACCATGAAAGAAGAATCAGAGTTTCTTACAGAAAACCTGAAATGCTTGCAAGCAAACAGAACAACCTGTGGGCATCAAACCAGAATATCACAGGCCCCCTCCAACTCATACACTGTCTGTCACACCACTGCTGCTTCTTTGTACTAAGGACAGAAAATTTCTGACTGTATCCCTGGGCAACTCTGTTGGTGACAGCTGATGTGTAAATTGGCAAACAGCACAATACAAGAACAACAAGGAGTGGAAACACCACCAAATTCCAATATTTAATAAGTTTCTAATAAAACCAAATTACAAAATCAAAAACGGAAGGAATTTATTAACGTTCAATAGGTGATGAGCAGCAAAAGTACATGAGAAGGAGAGGGAAATCATCCAGAAAAAGCAAGAAATGTATATGACCTAATGTGATGAAATAGTTGGAGCCAATGTATAGAGCCATTTGCTAAAAGCCAGGTGGTGAGGGGTTAGGTTCTGGCATGCCTGATGCTCCTATGAGTGTGCAGTGGGATGGGCTGCACTGAGCTTAGCATAAGGTTGCTCTGCCAGCAGCAGCTAGGGATAGTTCTTGGACTTTGCTGTGGAACAGAGCAGGAAGGAGTGGTGGGTAACCATGTCTGCTTAGAGCAAACCCAGTCAATAACCAAGAACAGACATAGGGAGGAAAAGGGAGGATAGTACAGATCGGTCTGCTAGAAAAGAGTATTTAGGCACTGATATGTAGAGAAAGAATCTGAGTATTTCAGATTGGCTTCTGCTACATGTACAAATATTATCACCCCAGAAGAATTATATATGGAGTTTGAACACAGTGACAGATGGTTTCAGCCTTTCTCAGTTATGTGTGTTGTCTATTGTTCCTCCCTAACAATCCAGAAAAGGTTTGTCTCAATGGAATAAGACTAAAAAAGAAGGAGGACAAGTACCAAGGAGAAAATGATCTTCCAGTAAAGACCTCCATGAGCCTTCCCATGCTTATAATGCAGAGTAGAGGGAAAAAGGTGTCTGGTGTGAGCTACACAAGGCATGGCAGCATTCCCTGTGGGAGAGGGGAGGTCTGGCTTACAGTAAAAGCAGATGTTGAAGCTCTAGATGAGGCTGATAAGGAGGCAGAAAAATTCACCTTAATCAGTGTCAAATCAGGAAGCCTCATATAGCTTCAGTGATAAGAGAGGTGGGTCTGGGAAACAAAAACCAAATCTTTGATGAAAAAAAGATGTAGGAAAAACCCACACAGAATAGAGCTGAATCAGTCTATACCATCCAAGCTGAGGTGGCTGTATGTAGACAGCAGCATCATGACATGACAGCAAGGAGTAAAACCAGAGAGCGTCGTGGTGTGACTGTCTCACCCCCTAGGCTACGCCTGCGAGTGCAGACTGTCTTGTGGAGGACACCAGCTGGTAGCTGTTGTGTCATGAAAAACCCTCAGACAACCAAATAACCTGAAATAATTTCAAGGAGCCTGTCCCCTCAGCTCTGCTTCAATTGTGGTACATGGATGGCATAAGGACAACAGATCTGTCCTTTCTGTTCCCAGGAACTTGCCCATGGAAGGGCCCTTTGCTCCCTGCCTCCAAGAAGTGGTGCAGCATGAGAGCAGTGCCCACAGAGCAGAGTGTGGGAGGCAGAAAGGCCTGATGGAATTCTTGCTGCCTCACTGTTTTGCAGGGCGAGGCTGAAGGCAGCAGCACGGGGCCCCCCCCAGCAGCCCTCCCTGCACAGCCCTGCCCTGCAGGCCCCGTACCTTTCACGCGCACCACGGCCTGGCTGCGCTCCTCGCCCTTGGCGTTCCTGGCATAGCAGGTGTAATTCCTCCTCAGCTCCTCTGCTGTGGCCTTTGCAACTGTTAGAGTCCTTATCAGAGTTTTGTCTTCAAAATCTCTAGTAATTTCACTGTAAGACAAAAACTAGAGCATTACACATGTGAAAGTGCAGCAGGTTTTTAGTGGCAGATATTCCTTTCCCTGATACAACATCTTCCTTTAAAAAGGCCAAAACACATAACTTGGTATTTATAAATCGATATACACTTCAGATTGTAATGCAGCTGCAGCTACTCCTTTATCTGATTTTCCTTAATATTTATTTTACCACTCATAATTTTCTCATTGCAGCTGTGCCACATTGCCTTTTAGAGGAAATGGAAGTTCTTGGCTATAAACAAGAAGATCTCATGAACTCAAGATTCAGAGCTCACGTCACATTCCCTATGCAGTCCTGGATGAGTCACTTTGTCTCTCTTTGCCTGAATTGACCGTCTGCAAAATGAGGATACAGTATTTCCTTTTGCCTTTCCTTTTTTCACACTGGTTTGCAAATCAACTGGGGCAGTGACTGCCTTCCACTTGTAATTCAGCATCCAGCAAATGGAACTTTGATCCTCTCTATTCTTCCTAATCAATACTATGTATAATATTACATTTTTGTTTTCAGCCTCTGTTTTTCTGATACACTTTTATCCTTGTGCTATTTCAGAACACTCCTCTAAAAAGAATTATCTGCCCCTGTTTTTTAAGTCCCACAACAGAAGCAGCTGTTGGCATCACTACCAGGACCTGAACAAATGATGTGAACTGGTTAACAAAGCTCCCTCAAATCCATCTGTAAGATATGACACTGTCCAGGTCTGGAGGCCTCCTCCTTGGAGGTCCTGGTGCTCATCACAGCATGGTGCAGACACAGGGGCTTCTGATTAGCAGGGAGACTGCACACTCCATTAGGACTGTCACACGCCTGCACCCACACAGGACAGGCATCAGGTACAAATAAAGGTTCGCATTACGTGTCACCTTTGTGTGACTTTTATCTTGGGGTCTGTGATGTCATCGGTGTTTTTCCCATCTATGGTCCACCACACCTCAGTCCGGGAGTCCTTCAGGAATGTGAAGAAAACCTCACAGGGCAGGATAAGGTCATCACCTGCAAAGAAAGGACCATCATGAGGAGAAAAGGTATTGCAGCACCACCCTTACTTTCGTGCTTTCCAAAATCCTACCAGCCTGAGCTCTGCCTCCCTTCAGGAAGGAATGAGGCCAACATCCACTTCCTGACAAAAAACTGTAGTAACAGCTTAACATGCCTGGACATGATGATTTGTGACAGACAGATAAACAGAAAAAAATGTCCTGCCTTCTCAAAAGTGTTACAAATTCCTTGACGGCACCAAGTGACCCACCCAAAGGGACATGCTCCACGCCAACTGCTTCCTTGGAAAGCTGGGCAGTGCTAATCAATCCCACTGCACAGGGGACAGATGCCATAAAGTGAAGGATCAAGCTCCACAAAAGCATTTTGCTTTGCAAATACTTCTTCAGAAATTTCACTCCTGCTCAAGATCAGACTTGGGAGTGTGAATATCTTGGTGATCAGCCTGTAACTGATTTTATCTTATAAAGGACTATGGATGAAATCTGACCTTCTGAGCCAAAAGAGCTGTTCTTTAAAGTGAAGATTCTGGTGCTAATCATCTTCACTGCCACCACATTTATTACAGCAATGTGATGGGACACAATCCATTTGATATAGGGAATTGCTCCAAAAAGCTATTAGGCAAAACTGATGCTGTGGGGGAAGGGGTGAGGGAAAGGGTGTGGTACCCCATTAGCCAGTGCTGCGAGGTCAGCAGAAGGAAGCTGTCATTACGTAGGAAGTCATCAGCCAAAAAAAAGGGAGATGAACAGGAATTGGCTAGGAAGCTGAAGCCACTCAAGGGCTGAATGAGGGAGGATGGGAGCAAACCACAACCACGGCCAGGGCTGAGACAATGTCCTACTTATTCCTTAGGAATTCTCCTAAACAGCTGAATGTCCCTATTTCATCTGCTTCTGCAGTTCTGTATTTCCATGCCTGAATATCTGTCTTCAATTGTGCTTGCAAAAAATCAACTCTTAAAACTGTGCCCTCCTATTCTGGCATCAAGAACTGGCATCCCACACTGGCTATCAGGCAGCCTGTGGCAGCCTGTGTGCTCTGTGAGGGAAAGCACTGGGGATGAGGTGGAAGGGGAGAGCTTTGTGCCTGGCTGGGAATCCCTGTCCCACAGGCAGGCTGCGAGTGCTGGACTTTACCTGCTTCCAGTTCATACACAACTTTCTCATTTGGAGAGGTGAACTGTGGTGGCAAGGCCTTGTTTGGAGATCCTGCAGGAGACAACAGAGAGCCCCCATGGGGACCCACGCTTCATGAAAACCTGGAATCCTTGCAGCCTCACTCCCAATGCCCTCGCGCCGCACCGCATGTTCCCCAGTCTGACTCATGACGCATTCCTGCTGCGGAGTTCCATGCACACACTACTCCTAGTCCCCAAACTCAGGGCCAGATCCAGATTTTGAGGCTCCCCCAAAGTTTAGGTAAGCTAGTTTGGGCCTCTCACATCAGAAGAGCTCCATAACCTTCTCATCTCTCAAAAGGCATAACCTGCACCAGTTTCTTTTTACTGCTGCTTCTAAAAAACAAAATACA
This sequence comes from Phainopepla nitens, assembly GCA_013400175.1. Lineage (NCBI taxonomy): Eukaryota > Metazoa > Chordata > Aves > Passeriformes > Bombycillidae > Phainopepla > Phainopepla nitens. The sequence continues at coordinate 741,514 of VXBQ01005610.1, forward strand.
AACAACATTTTGTGTCACAAATATTTATTTCAACCCTTAAAACAGCTGTTTCTGAGGAACTCAGAATGTATCCTACAGCTCACTAGGTTTTTAAACTCTACAATTCCCTGGCAGGTAGGCTGAGCCTCTGTGCCTGGGATGGATGTGTCCAAGCAGGGTACCTGGAGCTCTGCCTGGCTGATTAGCAGTCTCAACGCCAGCACAAATGGCTTTGAGATTCTTGATCTAAGAAGATCAAGAAAAGTTGTCTATGAAGTGACAATTCCACAAATAGTGACGAGCAAAGGGCACAGGAGACCACGAGCAGGAGTGCCAAGGTTATGCATTCACATGCCAGCAGAGGGTACCCCTGGCCATCTCATGGGCTGGACCTCATCAGCCTGAGCCTGGCCACTCTCTGTGTTTGGGGCATTTGACACGGTGGTGGAAGAGACCTCTACTGCAGAATGTTCTGGGCAGTCACACAGGTCTGACCCCAGCAAGAAAACATACGCCAGGTCAGCTGGTAATGCAGACTGAATACAAAAACAAATGAACCCTGCAACAAACTCTTCCAGCTGTTTTTACCACTTCTGCAGTTACACACATGCCTTTTACACATTTTAAAGTCATTCTTACCCACCACCTTCATCTTTATGGTTCTGGTGAGATTATAGGTTCTTCCGTGGTCCTTGAATGTCACAATGCAAGTGTAATTCCCTCTGTACGCACTGCGGACAATGCCGATGACAAGCCTGGGCCCTTGGGGATGTCGCTCATGGAAGCCATCCACCGAGATGCAGTTCTGGAGTCAGGCAGAAAAAATAACTTGAGTTTGGGATTCAAAAGTACAGATATTGGTTTAAATACTACTACAGAGATCTGATTTTAAACTATTAACATGACACTTGGGATCATGATGTAGGTCAGACCTAAATACCATGAACTCTGAGCATGTTGGAGTATAGACTGCTATGTTCACCTTGGAAATGAAGTGATGAAGCAGATCACTCTAATAGCTTTATCCCACTTGAAACACAGACAATTTTATAAAGGAGAGATCTCTGATCCAGAAGTACCTTGGCAATCAAAGTGACCACCTCAGCAGAGTGAAGAATAAAAGTAAAAAGTGATAAGAAGAAAATGATGACGTATTCACAAATGGATACTAAGACTAAAGGACATGTACCCCATTGATGTCCATCTTTCGGGACTAATCAAGCTCTCCTGACTGACTTCAGCTGAGGATGAGGCCCCAGAATTTGCAAATAGCAAACGAGAATCTGTAGTACATAAACGTTAATAACTCCTCTCTTTCTGTCAGGCAAGGCAGGAAAACTGCCAAAATACCAAGCTGGAGATCCCTTTTCAGAAAGAGGTTATGCAGATAACATCTTGATTGTCATAAAACCCAAAGATGTGCACATTTTCTAAGAGATTATTTTTGAATGGTACATTTCCAAATCAGATACATCCTAATGGGGTAGTTTAAGACAGGGGTCATATACCATTTTTAATGATTTTTATTAGGCATGGGATGACTTGCTGCCTGAAAAATTACTTCCAAGGGGCTTTTTGTTTCATTCTGCTAATTGATTGCTGAGATATGAATTTCAATGAATGATACAAGTAAAGCATTTAAACTACTGGAGTGAAACGGCTCCTCTGGATACAAGAGGAAGCTTTTCCTGAAGGGTTTTAGAGGTGGGGTTTTCCTTTCTGAGTATTTTTAATTATTTTTTTAAATCAGCAGATACATTTGTTGACAATTTCCCTTATTATTAAATTCATTTATACAAAATCTTCTATCTAGAAATACAAAAGCATTTTATAGGATGTTATTAAAGAATTTATTCCCATAAGTCTCAGACTTTACATCCCCTGAGACTTCTTATTCTCTACTGACTAAAGGCATCCACCTAAAGAGAAAGAGTGAAATCAAATTTAATAAAATTGAGCTGTAATTCTATAGGCAAGAGCCTGAGGATGGCTGGAGACAGTCTAATAATCAGAAAAGTATGGAGTGTGGGGTAGAGTCTTCAGAAAATAGGTTTGCTGAATTGTGTCAAACAGGACAGCCATTGTCCTTGCAGAGCCTGATGCACAACTTCACTTCCCGACCTCAGAGGATTTTGGAAAGGATGCGATTTTCATTACCAGGTGGGGCTCTTTAAAGAAGAGGGAATATGAATGACAGTTTCCTGTACAGGGAAGTGAGAGGCTCACACACAGCAGGTCAGAAACACTGCCCATAACTGAACTGAGCCACCTAAATCCCTCCTAGGAGTATTTTTCACTTGTGCACGCTGCTCAAAAAAGCTTCAGTGTTAGCTCTCAATTCCTTCCCAAGAGCAGTTTTACCCTTGAACTCAATGGAAGCAGAGCTCTTAAAATTAGTAAAGCTTCATTAACAGCATCGTCACTGGGGAGACTCTGAAACGCCATTCCATGACTGTCATGCCAGCCACTGCTTTTTCACACACACCACTGCATCCCCCTGCTGCCCAAGCAAGTCCTTCTTACCAGGTACCACTTGACAGTTGGTGTCACACTGGCAGGGTAAAACCCATCAATATCTGGACATGTGATCTTCTGATTGGCATGCTCCAAGTAGAACATCTCCTCAGTGGGTTTTATGGAATGGCTCACACAGGAGTGCTGGTCTTTCGGAACAACCTCCAAGGGAAAAGCAACTTTGCTGCAGTAGGTTGTGTTCCTAAGGGTGGATGAGAACAAGGCTGATTAGCTGAGACTTGTTTACTCCTACAGCAGTGGAGTGGAATGAAAAAAAAATTGCAACTGCAATAATGAGCATCATAGCGCTGATGAGGTATGTACAGCCTTAGTTGACTCATTTATAAATGGGAAAGAAAACCCCACCAGAGGTGGCCACACAAGCTCACAAAAGCCTATAAAGATGACTAACAAGCAACATCCACTCCCCTGCTGCTAAAGCAGATCATAAGGTCAAAGACAGACAAAAGACAACGTGAGGAAGATCAAAAAGACCTCTTGTGCATAGCAGATGCTGTGTTCCTTTTGCACCACAGTTAGAGATACTTTTAATTTCCTAGAAGTCTGAATCTCATGAATCTTTGCCAAATTAGCGTGCAGTCAAAACATTACCCCTGCATCTGAAGCTATTTTTACTCTAGACATGCAGATCACTTCTTAATGGTGGTCGCCTGTGGATTTTGCCATGGGCTCAGCAATAATATTTTCACGGACACTTGCAGCAAGGAGAGGCACGCTCATTAGTGTCTGCAAAGCTCCAAGCATTATTGCCATGTAAATTGGCTCAGCACTGAGCAGTCTTATAATTGTAACATTCTTTTCCCATTAATGCTTATGTAAATGGTTGTCTCCCCACAGAAAGATCTGGTGCTAACAGCATCATTTCCCCACCTCCACAAAAGTCCTTTAATGGCACTGAAGATGCACAGAAACTGCAGCACACAACCTACCTGAGCATGCAGGTGTAATTCCCAGTGTCATTGAGAAGAGCAGGCCAGAACCAGAGCGTGTCTTTATCCTTGCTGATGTGATTGTCTGGGAGTCGATAATTAATGGGCTCCTCCAGATCCCGGTCCTGCGCGATCCTGTACCAGATCAGGGTTAAGCCAGCAGAATGGGCCGTGCTGTAGTTGTACTTCAAGAAGGTCTCAAAAAGTGGGCATTTGATCTTGGCAGGTTCCCCATCATAAATCTGGATCTGCTTCATGGTGTCCACACCCCAGTCATCGCAGCGTTCTGCAGCCAGGAAGAACAAGGTGCCTTAGGCTTGCAAGTCTGCAGGAGGAACACAGTTCTGCCCGCGCTCCCCACAGCCCTTGGTCCTGCCCCCAGTAAAATCAGAGGCAAAACTGTAGTGTTTTCAATAAAAGCAAACTGGGCTTTTATAAAACAGAGCAAGAACATTGTGTTCATTTCTAGAGAACCTGGAAACTTCTGTTTTCATTTGTACATCTCCTGCGTTTCTACCAAGCTATTTATCTCTCATCAAGACAATAGAATAGGATATTCCTGCATAAAACTAGGCTTCCTTGAGAGTTCCAAGAAAATTTACCACAAAAGTCTTATGTGGAAAGATAAAATGTGGATGACAACAATGCCAGAGGTGAGTGTGCAGCCATACACAAAGACAGGGAAGATGGAAACAGATGTGCTGAAATAGGAGGAAAAAAATCTAAGAACTCAAACATCAACCCTCCCTTAGAGCTGAGGGTCACTTTCTCTGCCAGAAGGCTGTGGGTCCCAGGAGTGAGGACTGTCTTTCCTGTGATGGATTCATGTGACACCTGTGCACACCAGCATAACAAAATGAGCACAAGCAATAATAAGTGACACAGAAAGGCTGTTGATAGTGAAGTTTAGAACTGGAGGCTGGGGGGCAGAAGGGACTGTATGGAGGAGGTAGCGGCAGGTTCTCTTGTATTCCCAGGCAGTGCCCAGGTGCAAACCCCAAGTACACTTCAGCAACAGGCAGTGGCTTAGTGTGGCTCACAGCAGACTTGGACTGACACAGAAAACAGCCAGCATGAGAAAAAGCTGTATAGAGCTTTCTTTCTTTAATTACTTTTTTAAAAACAACGTTCTTGTCATTAGCAAACAGTTTCATGACAAAAAGCACAGTTCAAACCCATTTCTCTTCCGAGGACTCTTCTCCACTCCATTCCTCCTACCCATCAGGATGTCCAGGCAGGCAAGGACTTGGTGCAAGCAAAGCACAGTACCAGGGTGTCAGCAAAGCTGAGATCAACCTGAACTGTCAGAGCCAACTGAGCCACACGGAGAAGATGCTGTCACTGCACCTCCTGTCTCCCCACACTGACGAGGCAGAGCACAGCATGGCACACTTCCCAGTAACTCTCTTGGAGCTGCTGGGAGGCATTTGCTAGGGCAGCCTGACGTCTGAGAACCCAAAATGAGTCAAACAGGAGAGGGGTGTGCTGCCTGCAGCAGTCCTTGGGAGCAGTGTCTCAGCACATCACACACAGGCTCACCAGAGCGACACTGCAAAGCCTCTCCCATTTGCAGATATTAGAAGAACTCAGACTGAGAGGAGAAATAGAATACAATATGGTCTTTGAGCCCAGTTCTTCTGAATTCTTCTGAACTGACTTCACAGGCCCAAAGCAGGATTTCTGGCATTTATTCTTCCCTAAACAGACAGTGGGATGTAGCTTGCCCCCAAATTCATACTTAATTTAAAAAGGCAGAGATAAACCTTTGAGAAGACAGGCCTGCAGCACTCAAAGGCAGTGATGCTAACTCCTATGGCTCAGCAATGGTTAGTCATGGGCAGGAGAAATCTGGGCCAGTAAGAATAGAAATGTTTTCTGGCGGGTTTACACATAAATGTAAATGCAGGCTGCACTGCTCCTCCTGCAGTATGCCAAACACCCATATGACAGAGTGCTGCTTCTGGAGGAAGAGAATGAATTGGGCCAGAAAAAGGCAGTGAAGCTACCCAGAACCAAAGCATTTGTTCATAGGAACCCCAAATATCTGGAGGGTGCTCATCATCTAAAAACATACAGATCTTTCAAAAGTGCACAGCATCACACACTATGGCTGCTGCCACAGGCAGTGCTCAGGCTCATCTTCAAAGACCAAACCACTGCTGGAAGCCTCACACCATGGGAAGGAGCATAATGACCCATCACCACCATGATCAGGGCAAACTGGAACCAGCACACTGCTTTATGCTGGTGGGGCCATGAACTAGGCATGGTCAAGAGTCATTAGAGGGGCAATGAGACAAATGAGCCTGCAGAGACTGCCTGCTAACTGCATGATAAAGCATGGACTGTTACTCATGGAGACAGGGCATGTTTTTTCTGTTTAGAAAGGCTTCCCCTCTCAAAGGAGCAGACCTGGGTCTGTAAATCAGGATGCCCAGGTTCTCTTCCCAGAACCTGACTTGTGTCTCCTCTTGGGCTGCATAAAGGCAAATCATCCTTATTACTTCAAATGGCAGGACTGGGGAGAGAAGAAACTATATAAAACATTACTGTACTGAAATTCTCGGAGTCAAGATCAATGAAATTTGCAATCATGAGCAGCTCTTGCATTTTGCAACAGCCCATAAATCAGCACTGTAAAACTACTTACCCGTTCAACCTGAATGAGTTATTGAAAATAAATACAACTATTTTCTTTTTTTTTTTCTTCCTACATTTCTCTAAAACAATGCCTAGGCCTTGCCTTCTTGGCTTGGAAAGAGGGGACTTTTATTGTTATTGTAAGAGCTGTACCTGGAGATTTTGTCTCAGAGCTGGCCTGGCTTCAGGGACACTGTCCCAGCAAACAGGTGGTGCTAAGGCTCCCCACGTGTGCCCTGCCCTGGGGTGCTGCAAGCTCTGAGCTGAACCCCAGACACAGCACACAACTGCTGGTAATGAACAGCTACCCCCAGGGCACAGGAGCAGTGTGAGATCCCAGGCTGTGCCTCCCTCCCAAGGCAAGGACTCCTCCTGGCTGCCAGGGCAAAGCCACCCAGGCCGACTCTGAGGGCTCAGGAAGTGCTGCCATGACCCATCGCTCAGAGCACGGATGGCAGGAACACCACAGGCTGCAGCAAAACGTCCTTAACACAGAAAACACCGAGCACAGAAATTGTGGTGCTTTGCACAGCTTCCCTCCTCCCTGTGCCATGCTGACAGTTACACTGCTATTTCTACATTTTGGGGTGTTTTACTCCCAAGACAGCCGGGCTCTGGCTGATATAATGTGTCAGAACTGCAGGGCACCCCTCACACACACCTCTGTGAGCCTCCTGCTCCTCAGCTGTGACCGTGCTCTTCTCCCTGTGACAACAGCAACCTTTGCTGTGGTGGCTCTTCTGCAGCAGAGCCCAGCAGATGGGACAACATGTCCACACACATCCATTAAGTAGAGGGGATACTCACATTATTATTGCTATAATTTTATTTGCATCCAAGAGCTCCCCCCAACATTTTGTGCTCCTCTGCTCCCTTCACTGTTTTAAGCTTTCCTGGATATTCAGAGCCTACTTGCTGCTAACATCAGCATGCAAGTACTTGTATGTCAGTCTAAACTGGAGATAGCCTGAAATAAATGACATGACTGACCCATCACTGGCATAAGGCAGCCCCACTATGAAAAAATATATATGTATACACACACACACATCCTGATTCCAGCAACAATATTTGAGGGAGCAGAAAGAAGATGCAAGGATCCAGTTCTAATTGTGAGAAACAGCACTAACTTCTATGGTGCTGTGCCCATTTGTAGCAAGTCATTTTTTCACTGGCTAAACCTCAGAAGTGAGTTTCTCCTCTCTTGAAACGTTTCCTGCACAAAACAGCTGCTGGAGTTCAGAGCAGCTCCTGATTAAATCAAGTGGGATCAGCATTCATGCTGTGACTCCAGAGGTTCCCTAACAAATGGAAACTAGTGAGGAGATGGAGCTATATCCAACTCCACGTCCCTTCTATGCTGCAGCAAATGGAGCATTACACATACATCTGAGGGACACAGTAAAATTCTCTAAAAATACACAAATGCACCTTCCTAGAAATGCCTCTACAAAACGATTTTGAAAGAAGCCACTTTGTTCTCAGTACCAATCAAGAGCACTGCAGATACCTTGACCCCTCTTACTGCTGAATGCTCTGCAATTACACAGCAAGGCAGCCTATGACCCATAACACCTACCCGGGACACACAACACAGGAAAAAGGTAAGAAATGGTCCTGTTTGCACAGCCCTGCTTAGGAAAAGGGGTGAGGATTATACAGGCTAGAGGGAGGCTGCACAGTAAAAGGAAACACCCATCTCCAGAACTGGAAGACAAAGTACAGGCAGGGCAGAAGGGTGAGGATAAGGATGCCCACCTTGATTTCATGTGCCTTGAGGGGTCCTGCCTTGCATGCAGACTGGGACTGTGCAGTGGCAGCAGGACCTGAAGCCATCAGTGCTGCCAGCTGAATGATCCTTGTTCCTCACACCACTTCAGCTGCAGCATCAGATGGGGCTGTACTATCATAGGATAATTTGGGCTGGGAGGAACTTTAAAAATCACCCAGTGCCAACACCCTTGCTCTGGGTGCAGGGACATCTCCCTCTAGACCACATTTCCTAAAGATCCATTTTACCTGACCTTGAACACTTCCAGGGACAGGTCATCTACAGCTTTTCTGGGTATCCTGTTCTAGTGCCTTACCACCCTTACAGCAAAGAATTTCTCCCTAATATCAAATTTAAACCTAACCTCCCCAAGCTTAAGGTCATCCTCCCTTGTTCAATCACTACACACCCTTGTGAGAAGTCCTTCTGCAGCTTTCTGTACCAGAAGGGCTCAAGGTCTCCTCAGAACCTTTTCTTTTCCAGGCTGAGCAGCCCCAGCTCTCTCAGCCTGTCTTCATAGGAGAGGTTCTCCATCTCTCTGATCAACTTCGTGCCCTCCTCTGGACTCACTCCAACTGATTCATGTCCACTCTATGCTGGGGACCCCAGAGCTGAACACAGCACTGCAGGTTGGGGTCTCACCAGAGCAGAGCAGAGGGGCAGAATCCCCTCCCTTGACCTTCTGGCCACACTTCTTTTGCTGTGACCCAGGACACAGTTGGCTTTGTGGGGCNTAATTTGGGCTGGGAGGAACTTTAAAAATCACCCAGTGCCAACACCCTTGCTCTGGGTGCAGGGACATCTCCCTCTAGACCACATTTCCTAAAGATCCATTTTACCTGACCTTGAACACTTCCAGGGACAGGTCATCTACAGCTTTTCTGGGTATCCTGTTCTAGTGCCTTACCACCCTTACAGCAAAGAATTTCTCCCTAATATCAAATTTAAACCTAACCTCCCCAAGCTTAAGGTCATCCTCCCTTGTTCAATCACTACACACCCTTGTGAGAAGTCCTTCTGCAGCTTTCTGTACCAGAAGGGCTCAAGGTCTCCTCAGAACCTTTTCTTTTCCAGGCTGAGCAGCCCCAGCTCTCTCAGCCTGTCTTCATAGGAGAGGTTCTCCATCTCTCTGATCAACTTCGTGCCCTCCTCTGGACTCACTCCAACTGATTCATGTCCACTGTATGCTGGGGACCCCAGAGCTGAACACAGCACTGCAGGTTGGGGTCTCACCAGAGCAGAGCAGAGGGGCAGAATCCCCTCCCTTGACCTTCTGGCCACACTTCTTTTGCTGTGACCCAGGACACAGTTGGCTTTGTGGGGCTGCCAAGCCATATCTCAACAGCTTCCTACTTTCTTCACCTGTCCCTGCTGCATTACCTTAAAGCAAAGCTGGTATGAATCAGCCTCTACCCGGGGGGCACAGCAAGCCCAGCCCGTTATTGTGATGCATCGGTAAGGCAGAAAAAGCTGATCACGCAAAGCAATTTAGCAAGAATTAACTGTAACTACCTTCAAAAAAATTTTCCTCACCACCATCTTTCAAGCTCAGTGAGTGAGAAGGAAGCAGAGGAAGCCAGGCTGAATGGAAGGAGCCGTGCTGTGAGCACAGGAGGCACCAGCTGTGGCCAGCACCACGTGTGGGTGCGTCTATGCCAGTGCCAGGAGCACCCACTCTCCCCACTGTGTCTGCATTCTTCCTCTTCCACCCTGCACGAGACCACCCCCTGCCCCCTGGCTGTGTTCTCTGCTCAGCAGTATCCCATCTGACCATACAATAGGGCAGAGGGAGAGAAGCATGGAACAAAACAAATGAGAAGCTCTTCCCTTAACTGGGAGGAGAGGCACAAACCAAACAGGCTGAGATGAGTGAGAATGACGCAGAAGTTGGGTTAGGCCCAGCCAAGATATGCTGGCTCCCACCGTTTGCTCTCTACTTCAGCAGCAGTGATGGTGGCCACAGAACACCTAAAAACTGGTTGTAGCTGAATGCTGCCTTGGAGGCTCAGCCTAGAAGCTGTGCCAACTCCGCAGAAATTTATAATCTCACTTCCAGTGGAAACACATCCAAAGAGGCCTCTCATAACCTCACTGCCTTCCTCCCACAGCCTCTCCAGTAGAGCCAGGAGGTGGAAGTGGTCCTGGCACAAACTGCCTACACAGCCCAACCCCATCCATGTAGTTCTGATGTGATGGCATTGGTGACATGGTTTTATACTTCTCCCAAGTTTGATCACATTCATCCTGTGTTGCCACTGAGCTGTGATGCCCCCACAGCCTCTCATCGGGATGCTGCACACTAGGATGGAGTCTCTCTCTCTCTCCCCCACCCTCCAGGTGCTTTTATCGTTTGAATAGGTAGGACAGCTGAGAAAAGAAGAAGGAAAAGGACTTTCTGTTGCAGAATGGCTCCGTTTTGAAAAGCACCTGTACATTGTGGTTGATTAGCTTTAGATCCTAAATGTCTAATTCATACAGGTGTGAAAATCTGGCTCTGCCAAAGTAATGAAAAACAAGCTGACTGCATAAACTCCTGTTGACTTCAGGGGAAGCAGCCAAAGCAAGACATCCAAAAAATGATGATTCTGTAATGGTGCCCAGAGCTTCTGACTCTGAATCGCCTTATCTCATCAAGCACAGCCTGTAACAGGGGTAGTCGTTATTTGTGTCTCTTAGAACTCCTCCACAGTGAGCTCTGTGACTTCACTTTCTATCTGTGTATAAGGCTGTTTACTGCATGTAGCAGAGTATTTTGGTTACCTCCAGCAACTGGGCCAAAAAAAAAAAAAAATCATATCCAGATTTCTCTAGCAAGCTTGACATATTTTTCTCGAGGCTTTCTTTAAATTCGAGATCAAAACGATAAAGGTAGGGGCATGAACTGCTTCCCTGAAGAATAAGAAGAGCAAACAGCTACTTTCCATCCCACTTCATTGAGAAAATTTTTACGTGAAGCAAAGCAGAGCAGCATAGGAAGAGGAGAGGTACAGGAAATGGAACACTCCATTTCAAAGTCATCTGTAGGAGAGGCAGCATGAAAAGGGGGTTTATCTGATCAGTATCACTGCTGAGCTGTGCTTAAGCTGGCAGCAGCTCTTTTGTGCCTGGGCCACCACACTGGCACTTGACAAGGTCCAGGCTAAACTCCTGGCTCTGTCAGCAGGCTTGCTTAGCTAAACCCATGCAGCCCAGTTACTGCACTTAGCCAGGTGCTCTGTTGCCTGCTTTAAAATACAGTCAGCAATTCTTCCCTGTCCATCCCACAGGGATGTCTGCATTACAAAGTTGCTGCAGCAGTTGTCCCCAGACAAGGATGAGGATGGAACAAACGCAGCAGGCAGTAAAATGCACTATAGGGGTCCAGGAGCCCAGCAGAGTCACCTGGGCACCACAAAACACCTGACAGTGAGAGCACAGCTCTGCAGCTGCAGGAGGGTGACATGACAGCTGCCTGATGCCCTGTTTGATACACACAGAGGGCAGAAGTGAGTGTTCAATACCGTAGCAGCAGCACACCCAAAAAGGGCTGCTTTCCTCCACATGTTCCTGCACTCCAGTGCAGACAGGTCAAACCATGATGATGCCTGCACAGAGCTCACCCCTCACAACCCATTTCCTCAGCTGACAAGAAGCAGACGTGAGGTTTTATGTCCTCTGGCTCGTGAGGAAGGAGGCTGGCGGCTGTGGGGACACGTCTGCACCCAGGTCAGCTCTGCTCCACGGGTTTTATCTCCATCCACTCCAGGGCTGTGCACCTTTCAACACCCTGAGTGTCAAATGACTTCATGCCCCCAAGTGCCATAAACTTCTACAAACACAGTTGCTCACAGATGGGTATGGATGGTTATAAAATCACGTCCTAAATTAGGACACCAAGAAGCTGAGATTGGAAGAGTAGGAGGAAGTCAGGAAATCCCAGGAGATGATGGTGGGGGAGGGATTTAGTCTCTTTAGAAAACAATAATGCAGTTTAATCTATTTTTCTTTTGACTTTACACACCAAAATAAGTTTCTCAGCTTCTGGGGCTGTCACAAATCATAAGGAAAATAAGGCCACTGGAACCCCATCACTAGAATAAGAGCCATATAGTAATAATCCTGAGGAGCTGCACAGGGCTTTCCATCTTCAAAGTGTTTTACAGACAGTAATTTATTAATCTGCAAATTCACCCTGGCCAAAAGTAACTGTTCTGCCTCTCTGCTACGCCTGAGAGAGACACACAGTGCAGTTCAGCAGTCGGGAGAGACACTGCAGGCAGTGCTCTGACCTCTAGAGCCAGACCTCTGTTTCTTTTCTCACTGCAGCCAGCACTCCACTGCTCCAGCCAACACCTGAACCCAGAAGCATTGGTGACATCTGGCACTCTGGAGCCAACTTCAGAGCAGACAAAACCAATGTAGCTGAAAGCCTACTATGGGAGAGTGTAAACAGACATGTTCACAATCCAGCAAATAACAGTAAAGCCTGAAGTAAATCTCCCAGGAGAGAAGCTCCTGGCTGCCTTCCAGCTGACACCTACCATGCTGGGGTATCCCAGTCCTGGGCTCAACCTACCACACAGCCTGTCTGATAGCCCCCAAGGGAGCTACAGAGGCATTTCCTCTGCAAACATGATCATTCCCCCCACCAAAGGGCTATTTATGCACAGCAGGAGCCTGCTCACACTGCATGGGTCTGTTAGATAATCAGCATGAGGCTGCTCCTCCTCTCCTGGCAGCAGTAGTCTTCTGCTTTTGCAATTCCCTAAGACAATACTCCCAACCACAGTCATCTCCCCAGCCCTCACCCTGCAAAAGCTCAGAACTCTTGGAGGTGACAGAGCAGCCTGGTTAGCAGAGAGAAAAAAAAAATGGAACAAGAAGCATAATTACAGCTACATCTTGTAAGTAAGTCAGTATGTAACATTGGCCAGCTTTGTTCAGAAACAAGAAGATAACATTATTCTGTATTCATAGTGGCTGTTATGTTCTTTGTCCAGCTGGTTTTTCATCTCTTTTACACCAATGTATATTTATATGACTTCAACAGCGGCAAAGAAACTACTGTATGACCTGACTCGGGTCCATCAGTTTTTGTTATCCTTCCCTGGCTATCAGAACATCTGGGTTCATTAAGCATCCTGCAACATGAGTTCCATTTTAAGGATGGCTAGCTAGGCAAGGAAAGCAGAAGACCTTGAATACTGCTGCAAGCACTGACCCAAAGGTCACAAGTGAGGAATTCAAATCCATGCATGCAGACCATGTATATCCTCAAGACTAGGAAAAGATTTACCCATGCTAATAGAAGACTCAGGCACCAATTCAGTCTCAGGCTCCACATCTTTTACTCTACACTACTCAGATCATATTTCTTCCCTCATACAGCTTACACCTCCCTCAGCAACTGATTTTGTTTCAACACCAGCCTCCATACACACCAGAGACAGCAGAGGCCAGAGAACAGATGTTTAGAGCCACAGTGCTGTAGGCAAAATCTCGAGGGGAAATAAAGTTTGTGGGTTTGTCTCTCCATTAGGACACAGGGTGAAGCATAATGCTAAAGCTGGCTGTCAGTCTCTCTGGCAGTGTGTCAGAAATAGTGGCTTAACTGGATGGAAAGGCCACTTGCAGCCAGAGCAGTGCTGGTATTTTAGAGTTGAAATTTAGCAAGTGTTGGTTCCTCACCTCTTTGTAAGCTCACAGAGCTTGGGACTCAGCAGAGCTGGTACCCCTGGCTTGGGCAGTCCCTGGTCAGTATTGCTGACTGGATTGTTCCATTGGGAAGGATGGCAGAGGCAGGAAAAGTGGCAGCAAACCACAGAAAGACTCCTGTCCTGCTTCCAGCCTTCCTCAGTCCAGCCTGCTGCCTGGCACTGCCTGGTCCCAACAATATAGCATTACATGACTTCATAGTCAAAGCAAAGCAAAGGACTCAGCTGAAATGACAAATCCCTACCCAGTCACACATGTTAAATATCCCAGGAGTCAGGTTCCCCAGTGAGAGCTACCTGTCTCTGTGGCCCTGCTTGATGCCAGGTGACCACCAGGGCAGCCGTAGACTGTGCACAGCCCTTCTGCATTCACTCCAGATAAGCTCAGCTCTGCTCCCCCCATCTACATGCCCTGCTTCAGGAAGGAAAAGCAAGCCCAAATGCTGTAACATTTCCAGAACAAGGCCAGTCTCCCATACTGCTCTGTATTTATGATTTTGCAAGGGTGAAACGAGCTCCAGTCTCCTTTTGGTGCCAGTCCCAGGAAACCCTGCAGTGAAACAGAGGGCTGCACAGACGGCTGTCCTTCCATCCAAGTACAAACAGCCATCCAAGCCCATCGTGAATAACAAAGGACATTCTGACAGCCCAAAACGGTTTATGAAGTCCATGGCACAGAAAGGAAGCTTTGAACTGAAGACTGTGTCTGACACCCACAGACCTGCAGGAAATTAAATGCATACACTGCAGTGGATTTGCAGAAGTGTATTTTAATTGATCACGTGCCTCATGTATCACCCCCTAGACTCACATTCTTGCAGCACTCTACAAGGGTTCTGGCCCTGTACAGCAAATCTCTGCTAAAGGAGACATATTTAAAAAGTACTAAATGCCCTGCAGAAATGCATGGAGGGTTCTGGTTCTGCCAGATCAATTGGCACGAGCCTGTGTGACCCAAATGCCAGGGTGCTCATTTCACCTGACTGAAACCAGCTTCTTCTCAGCCAACTGTGTTAGCTTTTAGAGCTGCTCTAACATTTCCTGGGCAATCCTGATTCAATTGCACCTACCTCCCATTTCTGCAAAAGCCCAAGATGACTGCACGTGGGGTGTTGTAATGCTGCCTCAGCAGGAGGAGGATGTTGCGTTGGTGGAGAGCAGAACAGCTCGTCCAGAAGCACAAGCAAAGCAGGGATTTTCCCAGAGAGCAGCTGAGATCCGTGTCACTGGATCCTTCCTTCCCCACACACTCCTACTACCTAGGGCTTACTGGAGGAGGCCTAGGCTGTGTATTCCTTTTCCTTTGCTGTTTCCCTTTTGCTCACCACTTCCACCCAGCCCCTGTCAGCCAGGATGGGACATCCCCCAATAAAGATCACAGCCTGCTGTGAGTGCCTGCAGCCCTTGGCCAGCCCAGGCAGGAAAACCTCCCAGGTTTCAGCCTCTCTGATGAACACTGCACTGAGATGAACCTTGCTGAAGTGCACGTTGTGAATCTGGCCCACAATAATTCAGTGTGGTCCAAGAGAGAATGACAGAAGAGCTGTTCATCGAGGTACATTGTAACTGCTTGTTTGCCAGCATTGCAGAGGGACAAGAGTTCATGGGGGGACTTGCCAAACCCCTGCACAGCCCTCATTTCTGAACATTTCCCCCCATAAAACCAGCTCCTGTTCTTTCCTCCCTCCCCCTTTCCACTTGCCTCCTGCAAATCATGCTGTCTCCTTCCACCCCCAAATAGGAAGTCCGGAGCCGAGACATGCACAATCTGCCTCTTCACAAGAGCTGGGCTGAACGAGTGCCAGAGGAGCTGCGAGCATGACAACATATTTCCTGTCAGGAAAGTGACTCAGTGAGACGGGTATCAGAGCTCCTCTTACTCTAGAAGTTCCCCTCTCCCCTTGCATTGCTGAGGCATGAGTCAGAATTGGAGAGCTGAACCTCAGTCCCCTTCGGATCCAACCAGGGATAGCAAAGTTCAGGGTCAAGCCCGGGTCCTTCCTGCAGCTCAGTGACAATGCAGCTCCAAGGGCTGAGCCCTGGATTCCCCCCTCACAGAAGGGCAATAATGATACTGGCCAAGGGGGCAGCTTGAGTTTGCAAAGCACTTTTAGGTCGAGGTGCTGTTGCTGTTTGCTAATGCACCTGTTCACACCACACTGGTCATCTCTACACAGAGCATTGTACAACACCCCCCAGAACTAACACTGTATTCATGCATTTTACTGAAGTGTTTTACACACAACCATTTAATCCAGAAATACTGTAAATGCTCAAAACTCGCTGCAGTTTTCTTCTCTGCACAGTAAGTGGACAAGTCCATCACATGCCACATCCTTACCCGAGCCTCTGCCGAGGGTGACCATGGACAGCCAGAGTGAAACCAGCAGGACACTGACCATCTTCATCCTGGGAGACAAAGTACACAGATGTGGTTATTTGACACTCTTATCACTGCAGGCCATTTTTTAGCTCCGAGTATATGTGTTTAGCCCTCCATCCACCAGTGTTCCTTTAATTCTGGCACCTCCCTGTTTTATTCCATTAAGACTCCTTAAGAACAGCCTCACATGGCAGCATCATTCCACCTGAAGGCTGCTTGCCAAGCCTGGGGGGTGACAACTCTGAAAAGGACAGCCCAGCTCACTGACTTAGCTCACTGGAATAGTCTGTATCAGGGAGCACAAGGAGTCAAATGGACGTCTGCAGGCCACAAATCCCAAGCTTTGACTCCCAAAAGAAGATCCTTTGCCAAGAGCTCCTTCCAAGAACAAGTGCAGAGAGCACTCGCGGTGGCTGCAGCACACCTGCACTGAACGCAGGTTCAACACTTTGACAGGACAGCCACACCAGGGCTGTCCCAATGGCAAGGTCTGCTGCCAGTGATCTGCACAGGGGCTGGCTGCCAGAGCCCGCTTCAGCCTGCTCCTGCAGGCAGTGGAGGCAAGACAGGGCCTCACCAGCTCTTCCCAGTGAAACCCGCCTTGGAACTCGCAGGAGTAAACCAGCACCAGGTTTGTACGCTTTCCAGAAAGGATCTAAACAAAGGCTTAAACTTTCTAAGCAGCAGTGATAAGCAAAAAACAGTCTCAAACTTTTCCATTCCCGCTACAGAACACAATTTCCTGTAATTTGAGATAAATGTACACTGCCAGAGTTTCACTGGCTGCCCGCTCCAGTATCTGGCATTTGGCTCTCAGAGCTGCTCGCTCACTGGAATTAAATTTCCCTCTGTTTCTAGGTTTTTCAGGATGCAATTTATAAGCCGGTAGTCATGAAAACTGACATCTACTAGATGCTCTCATTAAAAGGGTTAAGGTCACATTTGATATTCCTGGGTGCTGTCAGATCACAAAGGGAGAAGAGATGGTTAAAAGGCTGAACTTCATCAAAGCATCTCAGCTCTGCCAGGCAGATGCAGTAATGAGCATGGTGATCCTGTCAGGAATGTGCTCATGAGATGACAGAGAAACCTGCTCCATCAGGGTGCGTTGAAAGTGTGGGGGGAGAAGCCACAGAGCTCCCTTAAACGTGTCCCTCAAAAACCTGTCCAGAATATATGCAGTACACAGAAGGGCTTTGAGCATAAGCAGAGGACACCTAAGATTGCACAGATTGCAGAGATTAACAAGAATGCGACACGTGAAGTGCACTACTCAAAACCCAGCAGCGGATATTGAATCCTTCCTTTTCAGTGCTTACATCTGAAAAGCCTTTGTGCGATGCCTTCCCTCTGCTGGGCTCATCTCAAAGAGACAAAGGAAATCTGAAGCATGCCTGTTCTTCCCTGCACCATCCATGGAAAGGGCTGCACACTCCCTCTGAAGCCAACAGGCTTACAAAAATGGTCAAGAAGCAAGGAAGGAAGTGAGAGTTTTTCTGCTGGGGTCCAGCTGAGAGGGCTGATCATCCCCTACCACCTTCCTCCAAATTGAAATGGCAGCTGCTTATCAAACTGCTCTCCATTGCCACCTACAACCAGCTCCCAATGTTACTTAAGACTCCATAGGGAAGAAACAACATTAAGTACTCCTACCCCTTGGAAATGCAGAAGAAAGATAAAACATCTTTATGCCATCAGATTGGACAGAGATCCAATATGCTGCACTTCTGGTAGGAATTTAGGAACTTTTCGTAATTGAGATGCTTGAAGAGAGGGGGTGTAAACAGTGGCAGGGAACCATTCCCATAATAAAGATTCCTCACAGTTCCCTCTCCATTTGTCATTAGCTAAATGCACAGCATGTCCTAACTCACCCTAATTTCCCAGTGACTCTCTCCTGCATTTCTCACAAATCAGACCGAATTCAGCCCCGAAGCAAGCAAGAACAACTACAGACTTTGGATGAGTTTCTCTTGTATTGAGCAAGGCCATTTGCGTGGCCTGAGGCCAAAATAACCTACTACATTTCACTCAGTGATACATGAACTCTGCAGTGAGCTAATATTTACATCCATTAGCTATGCTCACAGGAACATGCTCCTTTCAACTGTCTCACAGAGCCACCAGGTCTCTGTTCCCATCAGCAAGGTATCCAAGATTGCCATGCTCTGCCTACTAGTAGGAAAATCCTTTTTTTCTTGCTCTACCCAGCTATAAGACCAGAAGCCTTACACACAGAGTGATTTACTTCTGGTTCATTCCAGGCTTTCCAGAGATCTTATCAGTGGAGACAGACGGACACAGAGCCTGTCAGATTATAGCAATTTCTCCATTACAGAAAAGGAACACAATTGACCACAGCCCTGGCTGCTCCCACTCTACACAAAATGCAAGGGGCCATGGAAGGGACACGCACAGAGTCAAGGGCTGGTCAAGGGGAGGCATCACACCTTCCTGGACGCCCTCACCATGCCAGCATTTGCCAGCCCAGCTCCATTCCTGTGGCACACGAGTACTCAAAAAAACCCCAAAAACCAAATAGCTCCAAAGCTGTGATATCCTCCAAACAAAAAGGTCTTCCCACAGCAGTCCCGTTTTGACACAGGAGAACATTGCACCCCACTGCAGAGAGGGGTGGGTTTTGCAATGCCCTTAAGAACCTGACACCACAGAACTACAACCCACCTTGGTCTTGCCAGGAACAAAAGAGTTTTCTCAACTTTTCCCAGCAACCTGCTTCTGTGTTTCGTGACAGGAGAGAGCATGTCACCATTTTTCCTGCCTGTGATGCAATTCCAGCAGCAGCTGATGAACTTCTTGCGCAATTCTGTAGAACTGTACCCAAACATCATTTTCTGTGGTTGCAATTGAATGAGCCAAAGGCCAGGGACTGCAAATCCAGGCTGCAGCAGAAGGTTTCACCCAACTGCATCCACTCAGTGCAAATAAAAATAAAAGGAAACGCTAAAGGGAGCCTGGAATAAAATCAGCGAGCAGGAGAGCTTACCAGCTCAGAAATCACACCGCAGCTAGAAAGCAGACAATCAGAGCAGCCAGAAGGCAGCTGGAGAGCTCTGATACATCCTCAGCACTCCAGGAACTTCTCACGAGACCAATATACTCTGAGGTGTTCTTAATGTCTCCATAAATTAACATTTTAATAATAATTCATAGAACGGTTAGAGAAAATGATCCATCACAGCCCTTGCCAGAATTTTTTTTAAGGAACTTAACTTGAAATGTTCATTTTGTTTCAAATCAGAAATTCTTCACTTTTCCTTCCCAGCCACTTTTTTCTTCAAACTTTCACCTTCTGTCTTCTGAGGAGCAAAGAAAAGTGGGGTGGGGGGAAGCACAGTCATGGAAGTGTCTCATGTTCTTAACATCAAAGGGGGTGGAAAGGCTTGATTTTTTCGTTTGATACCGGTCACAAGTGGCCATTATGTCAGGAGCAAACATGAATGTTTTTATATAAAACACCTTTTAATAAAACACCCTTGCCAAAGAGACCTCAGCAAGGCATCATTCCCTCCTGCCTTTAGCAGCATGGACCCCGCCAAGCCCACGCACTTTGCAAGCAATTGTAAAACCAAAGACAGATGTCAAGTAATTAACAAAGCAAACTGCACTCAAAGTAACTACTGCACACCTATTCTCAAAGACACTGTACCAATTCTACAGAACAATGCTGCATTTTCCAAGAAAAATGCCTTTGTCCCTCCTAACCACAGGCCTCTAGGGAGAGCTGATAGGTTTTTTGCTTTTCACTGAGAAGTCACACTACGGCCTGCAGAACAAAAGCACCCTTCAGAACCTTGCCACTAAGTGCTCTGGCTGAAAGGGAATATAAAATAATGCAGTTTCCGAAAGAGGAAATTAATAATTTCAGCCAAAGCAGGTTTTCCATACTATTTTCTTTATGTAATTCTGTCCCAACTCAAAAGCATTTGAGAGCCCCAAAAAAATGGGATGCAGACACAGGAAGGCTGGGCTAGCTTGGGAAATGCTTTGGTTCTACGCCACATGGACTCGGAGATGAAGGCTGATGGATGGGCTGCAGAGCAGAGCTGGTGCTCAAGAAAGGAGCACAGCTCTCTGCTCCCAATCACAGCGTGCCCACAAGCCCTGGGTCCCTGCACCATCACACAGCAGCATTGGAGAAGGCTGCTCAATGAGTTTGCTGGGTTTTCTTATGGGGAAAAGTAGATGCACAGCTCAAGTAAATTCAAAGAATCCAAAAGGCAGACAAAGGGCAGCCTGAAAAAGCAGCTGCAGAAAAGTAACAGCAAAAACACTAATGGAAAATGGGAAAAGGCCCTTCAGCCCTCCAGGAAACACTTTTGCTTTTCAGTATGAGCAGGAGTAAGTCAGACAAAAGGAGGAATTACTGTAGCATAAACCATCTTGGTGCCTCTTAGCCAGGGTTTGCGCAGTGTCTCTCTGACCCTGTGTCTCCTCCAGGGGCCACGTGGGCCCTGCCTGGCACTGCCCCTTGCTGTGGTGGCCACGGTCCCTCTCTGTCCTGCCCAAAGGGGAGCCCTCCTGCAGAGAACTGCTCAGTCCCAGGGACTGCCCTCCAGAGGAACAGAATGAACGCCTGGGGAGAAAGACAGGCCATGGGTTTTGGAAGTCCAGCCTTAACTCCCCAGGAGGAATAACCACATTCATTACAATTTTCATCCCCAGACGGCTCCCAGGAACAGAGCAGGGAGGAATGCAGCAGCAGTTTGATGATGAGCACCAAAAGCAGCTCGCAGCACTTTCCCTGCTCTCGTGCATGCTGTGCCACGCTCATCACTTCAAACACGGGCACATGGACCAGAGGGCCCCCAGCCTGTCCTCAGAAAATACATTCACATCTCTCCTGAGGCCAGGGAGCTCGGTTTGTCTTGGCAGCAGCTCCCAAACAGCCAGGCACATTTCAGCAGGAATCAAGCAGAGCTGAAGTCTGCCCTGCAATCAGGGATATCACAGGAGTCAGAGGTGTGACCCAGTCACTGCATCTACTGGTGACACACCTAAGGCAGGGACCTGCAAAATCACTGCTGGAGTCCCACCTGTGCCAGGGCAGCTGCACTCACCAGGCCATCGCATGCCTGACAGCAGAGTGGGCTGAAAGGAATTTGTTCTGAAATGTTTCTATTACAAAAGTAATATATGTCATCAGAACCAAAGGAAATGCTGAAATTTCAGCAGTCTGAAAGCTTTTCACCAGCTAGAATCACAGCCGATATTACACATCTGCTTTTGCAGAGGGGAAAAAAAATTAAACTAGTGGGAGTCAGATGGAAAGCTGCCATGGTGAGAGGTGTCTCCTGTCATCAGCACAAAGCATTTTCTGCCTTGTTTGGCCAGACCTGGCCATTGGCACACAATTTTACATCCAGGGCTACTGAGCACCCTGAAGGGAAAAAATGCCAAATCAAAACCAAACACACAACAAGAAAATCTGGAAATAGTCTTCTTAACCAATGGCTCAGCCAGCTCACTGCCAGCCAAGGACATGACACCAGGCATCTAAGGTAGCTCCATTTGCCTGTCACCCACCACGGATCCTCCCTGGCTTCCTGCCTGCACATCCAGGCCAAGGGCTGCAGCCTGATGGCTTTTTAATTATGACATTTTATGAAATCCCCAATGTGAGGATGAACAAGCTCAGCAGTGTGATGCTCCAGAGTCACCATGGGAGGTGATCCCAAGCTACTTCTCCTTCAACGGAGCAGCACAAATTGCAGAAGCAAGGCTGCCCTTCCAAGAGCACCAAGAGCTCCCAAGGGCAGAGCTGGCAGCAGCTTCCCTCAAGCTCAGAGGCTTGGGAAAAAGTGTGGAGACTTTCATTCACAGTGAGTCATTCCTGGGAGCTTCCTTGGTAGTGCAAGATTTGCCTGTGCCAATGCCAATGTTTGGGACATGGAGGCGAGATTCCCAGGCAGGGAATTTGTGATTTGCCGTTGGCATTTAGATACCATCTCCTGGCATCCTTTTGGCTCAGCAGATTTAATGCTAACAATGAGAATTCAGAGGAAGAAGCTTTTTTTCCTCCCTCTCAAAAGAAAAAAGTGCAATCTAGGCATGTGGAAAGAAGTGGAGAAGGGGGCTTGAAAATGTACCTGAAGAAATGTGGAATTCCCTGCTTCCCTTTGCAGTTCTCCTGGGGCCCTCTCAGGACTTGGAAAAGCAGAAATGCTACAGATCTTGCACACTGCTCTGCTAGAGTCCAGGGTGCCACTGATTATACTCTGCCATCAATTTAGCAGGCAGAGCACACTGCATTTCATACATCGAAAATAAACGAGCTCTCTGTCACCTCTACAAAATATGCACACCTGGACAAGTCAAATAAGCAGCTGGGACTATTGTCTAGAGATCTGTGGAGTGGGCTGGAGAGGAGGTTTGATAAAATCAAACAGCACAGATTACAAATGTATGCATGCTGGCCACCGAGCAGTTCAAACACTAAGCTACAAGAGCACTTCTGTGCTCAAGCAGAAGGTATCCAGCTAAGATAGTCTATTTTTTATGTGTGAATAGCCAGGGAATGAAAAGTTTCCAGCCGTGCTTTAAAGAGAGCTGAGATATTCCATGAAGCCAGACACAATGCTTCTATTTTGGACAGCTATGTTATAGTGAAGGGACACTTCTGAGAAACACGCACATATTGTGCTACCACAAAATAAACTGAAAAACTAATCTTTGCACAGAAAATAAGAAATCTGCAATCAGCGTGGCTCAAAGACCTGAGAAGACTTAGGAAATCCAAAGTGACATCCCCCCCTCACTGGAAAAGTTCCAATTAACTGTCATGGAACACTTGGAGACATCTGACAACGAGCATTTAATTTACATTCTGCCTCCTGACCTTTTTAATGGTTTTACAGTGTAAGCAGCTTCACTACCCTCCCTAGGACGTTGTTCCACTGCCCCAGTGGACACAGCAGCACATCCACACTGTGCACAGATCTCACAGCACAAGCCCCAAGCTAGCTCAGCACAAGTCTCTAAATCCAGAGAATACAATGCAGATTTGAGCAGGTTTTCAGATGGGCTTAAAGCCTTTTTCAGGACAGGCCCACAACTCTGGAACCCCAGAGCAGCTTTCCCAGGAGGTGTCTCCTTGCAAAGCCAGCCTGGTCCAGCCAGTGCCCTGCAGTCCCACTCTACACGTCCCCTGTCCCACCAGGGCTGCACCCAGCCCTGCCCAGCACCACCTGCAATAGGCTCTCAGTCTCAAAAACACTCCAAGAGTTTCTTTTCTTAAGCTCAAGCCCTTGCTGGCAGCTACATACCTGTTCCTTCACTTCATCTCCTCCAGATTACCACAATGGCTGCTCTACATTCAGACATCCTTCCCTTCTTGTTCCTCCAGAGAGGGACACAACCAGAAAAAATCCTCCAAGCTCCACCATGCTCCAGAGCACATCATCACTGTCTTTCACCTCCCTGCCCAAGAATCTGTTTTCCTGTGGTGCCACAAATTCCTCAGGCAGCTGCAATGTCTCCAGCACCACTATCAGGTCTACCCATGCTGCTGCCAGTGGGGAAGCCCCAGCTCTTCCTGAGGCATAAGAGAATTACTTCCTCAAGTGACTCTGGGTATCTTGGGATGAACAACGTATTCAAGGGTAAAAGCAAGTCAGATGTGTTTTTCCTGTTCCAAGTTTGAGCCACACAGCATTTCCACACCTGGTACTTATATTAATCATGTTAATTTAATCCCATTTAACCTTATAAGTAAAAGCAAACAAGAATAAGACATCAAGATGCTTCAATCCCTGTCCTGTAGCTCAGATGGCTGCTCCAAGTGTGTTTTACACATCAATCAATTTAAAGCAATATAAAAATAGAAAGCCCAGGAGCTACCAGCCTCCCCCAAGACAGCACCTCACTTAAAAGCTGTTCTCTGGAGGTCCTTCCAGCCTTCCACATTCCCTACCCACCCACTTGGTCCTCCTGATGACTATCAGAGCAGCTTTCTTTTGCATACCTCTCCCTTTCTGGTCAGCATAGTATAGTTTCATTCTGCAAAGGGGACTAGAAAATGCTGTGTACACACAGAAAAAAGGAGGAAAAGAGAAACAAAACTGACACAATTCTTCCCCCCCCTGTGATGTGTATTCCTTTTGCTCTCTAACATTTCCCTCTGCAAATATTCAGTTGCACCATCACAGGGAACTTGCTCAGGCTCTGCCGGCACTCACCCCATTGGTGCAGCTTGAAATTCAACCTTCAAAGAAGAGCACCCTGAAATTTTGAAGTCCAGGAGCCTCTTTTGAGAAAGCCTACTCTGTGACCCACAGCACCTACACAGTAGGAAAGCTGAGATAGAGCTGCAGGCAGCAGTATGCTGGGACTGTCATCAATATTAATTATTTGGGGAGAATATGATTGATCTCACAAGGGCAATGAATTCATTTCTCCAGCTGAATGACAAACAAAAGGCAATACACGCGCTGCTGACATTTCCAAAGGCTACGAGGTGCAGAGGCACAAGGAAATACTGCTATGCACTAAAGCCATGCTGCAAAGGGCCAAAAATCTGAAAAAGCCTCTGAAATTTTCATTTCTGAGCACCTTCAATGGCAGGAAGTAGATGCCTTCATATTCTCAAATCTGTGCTGACCCCAGCTCTGGGCTGGCTCACATCTTCACATAGAGAGGAAGT
The DNA here is from genome assembly GCA_013400175.1 of Phainopepla nitens. Classification (NCBI taxonomy): domain Eukaryota; kingdom Metazoa; phylum Chordata; class Aves; order Passeriformes; family Bombycillidae; genus Phainopepla; species Phainopepla nitens. Next base: position 766,106 of record VXBQ01005610.1, read on the forward strand.
AATCACTGAGTGTCTTTGGGAAGCTGGTGTCATGGTTTGACACTGGCCCAATGCCAGGCACCCACAAAAGCTGCTCACTCACCCTCCCCTGCCACAGCTGGGCAGAGGAGACAAAAAATTAATGAAGGGTTCATGAGTGTAGATAAGAACCAGGAAAAAACACTCCAAGGGAAAAACAGGCTCAGCTTAGAGGTACAAAGTGAATTTATTACTAGCAGTCAGAAGAGGATAATGAGAAGTAAAAGTAAGCCCTTAAAACACCTTTTTTCCCCTCAACTCCTCCTTCCTTCCCACCAACAGCAAAGAGAGACAGGGCACAGGGGTTTTGGGTCAGTTTCTCACAAAGATTTTCTTCTGCTGCTCAGGGAGGAGTCCTTCCCCTGTGAGGCAGCGAGATTCCCTCCCAGGGGAGACAGCCCTCCGTGAACTTCTCCAGCATGGATCCACTCTCACGAGCTGCAGTCCTGACAAAACTGGGTCTGTCTTCCATGGGGTGCAGTCCTCCAGGGACTGGCTGCTCCAGCCTGGAAGCGGGGCTCTCTCTGCACTGGGTCTCCCACTGGATCACAGCCAGCTCCCGGCATCCACCTGCTCCAGCATGGGCACCTCCCCCAGGGGCTG
>VXBQ01005610.1:774722-861781 GCA_013400175.1 Phainopepla nitens
GCGAGGCGGGGTGCGCGGGGCCACGGCTCCCTCTCCTGGCCGGAGCCGTCCTGCCTGCGGGAGCTGCCGGGGGCCGAGAGGCGCCCGGAGCCCCTGGAGCCGGCCCGGAGCCCCTGGGGCCGGCCCGGAGCCCTTGGAGACTTTCTGGGCACTTTCTGGGTGGAGCGGGCTGGCGCTCACAGCCCTGCCGCTGCCGCAGCCCCTGAACGCTCTGCGGGCCACCTGCCCTTTAGGAAAATAAAGTTTCCCATTCTCCTCTCTGGTGTGCTGGGGTTCCTTCCCAGTAACTTCCTCCCATGGCTCCCTGGATGTTCTGATGCCACCTCGTCCCAGGGAAGTGGCACCATTTTTGCTCTATCGCTGGCACAGATATGGCCTTGATGAGGCTGAAATTGTTGATGGATGAGGAGTGGGCACCTGAAACAAGACTGCAAGGGCAGTGTCGGGAGTCTGAGGTGCGGAATAAAAACCTGCAGAGATTGGGGCCAGCACTTGCTCCTGGAGAATGTGGCCAGTGATTTTAAGTGCAGCCCCTAGTGTAAGAGTGCCCTTGTCCAGGAAAGCTCATTGTCCTTTCAGGTTGGCCTGGAGTCTCTCCCATCCTGGCAGTGAGTAACCTGCCCTTATTGGTACTTTTATCACATCTTGGCAGGCTGACAGCAGAGTGAAATGGCTGGACACAAAGCCTGTAGTGATAAGGAAACTCCTGTCTGCTCAGAGTGCTGCAGAGCTTCTTAGCACTGTTGGCTACAACACCTGGACTGAGTTCAACACTTCAGTTCTTATCCTCAGAAGGTGATTCTGGGATATCTAGGAGACCAGATTTCACCCCATCCCATGAAGCTCCTCTGCAACAAACCTGTCCTGAGGAGCAGAGTCTGGCCAAGGCATCACAGCCATTGATAGCCCCCATGTCCCCACCCCTCTGCCAGGCCAGGTGAGGGCCTGCTGCACACATGGCTGCTGTGAAAGGGGGTCCCTGCCCTCAGCAGCCCCACCAGCTCTCCAGGGTGGGCACACCTCATCTCCCCACAACCCTTAGGAAAAGGAGCTGCAACCTGGCTGTGCCACTGGCTGGGAAGGAGCTGTGGTGGGAAGCCAGTGCTGTTCCTGCAGCTCCAGCAAGAAAATTCTTCCTCCTGTACCTCTCTCTCCTTCCCTTCCCAGGGTTCTGGCACAGCAAAATTAGGCAGAAAGTTTCTTATCTCAGCAGCTTTTGTGTCCTGGTGGTGAATGCCCTTGAAAATCTGCCTACTTGGCTTGTGCTTAGAATCAGCTCTACTCAAGCCATCTCTAACCCAATTCCATCCAAATATTAAAGCAACTCGTTAAGGCAGAGCTCTGTGAAGACTAATTTACCCCACTCTAAGGGCAGATTAGTGCATATTTTGCTCCATGCAACCTGCATTGCTGCAGGACCCAATCTTGTCTGGAGCTACTTTAGATGTCTGTAATAACTTGGCTGCAATACTGAATATAGACAAAACTGGAATAGCAAGACACATTTTATGAGCTGTATTTTCCAACATACTTACTGAGAAATATGTGCTTAAAATCATCTGTTGGAATACGACAGTCAAGTTTTCTCATAGAAAATTAAATAACAAAAAGATTGCAAATTTTTAGTCGTGATGCTTAATGCAGCTGTGGGAGTAACTCAGCTGTCTGGTGATTGTTACAAGAATTAAATTAATAATAATAATAATAATAATTCCTTGTTCTACGTAATATCTGCCATCCATAGATACAGATCTGGGATAGGACATGTCATTATTCTTGTTTGGGAGGATCCAGGTACTGTTGCAATACTGGTAATGCAGGTTAACAGTCACCACACACACACACACACACCCTGGGAAATTCAAACTGTTCCGAATTCCAAGCCTGCCAGTGCAAATTAGGGTCTTTAGGCCAGGGTCATTAATTTTCTCTGATCTTGATGAAAAGCCAGAATTCAACTTTAGACTGCATTGAAAGGCTCATAAAATAAGATTCAAGACCAAATTTCCAGAGATTGGTTAACAGCTACAGCTTATAGCAAAGCCCCAAACCACACCTGCTTATTGTGTTTTCACTGGAAAGGTTTCAAATCCTTTTGTTTATGGATTAGAAGAATCTAAAGTTTCCTACTGTGAAATAAGGGTAATATTTCTCACTTGGGCTCACTGTTGTCGTAAGGATATTTTTATATTGCTATTTTTTCTCCCATCCTCTTTCCACTCTTGCACATGCTATTTCTGTGCAGGTTAAAATGCAACTCAGTTATACCCTAGAGTGAATTATACTACGTTTTGAAGAGCAATTCAGTAAATCGAAAACATTTTTAAGCTTAAAAAGGCAGCATTGTTCCACAATTTTTGGACAGGGAGCAAAGAGTAGCATTACTAAGTGAAACCACGGGGGGGACTTAAATAGCAGAGGAATGTATTGGGTTTGAGCTAGGACACTGGAGCTTCTGGCATTGCAAGTGCTGTGAAAATATTCCACAGACCTCCAGTAACAAGTGGCCAAAGGCTTTGTTTTGCTGCTGTTCTAGTCCTGTTAGGCAATTTTAAGTTACAGCTCTGTGATCCTGGATCCCAGAGCCCAGTTCTCTGCTGTGCCAGGAATAATGTTTATGGTCCTTTTCATGAAAGGACCATGCTCTGACTTTAAACAATTCTGTGGGTTTGCCTGTTACCCTCTGTGGGATTCTCCTGGGCTGTCCATGTCCCTGCTGGTCAGGAACCTTTCCCCACACGTTCTGGCACCAGCACTGGCTCTCGTTTCAGTAGCTGTTTTGCTCACTTCTCCTTACTCAGGTATTTTTATGGAGGTGGTTCTTGTCTCCCTTTCTCGTTGAACTACACAGGACTGGCTTTTCAATCTTCTTTCCTAAATGATCCTCAGTTCACCTCAGACCTCTTTCCTCCATCTGCTGCGGTTTCAATTAATCTCAAAGTTCACACGGATTACCGAAAGTAGTTAGAGTATTAAATGGGAGGAGGTCTCACTGATGCTTCATACATTGACATTAAAGTCCCCTTTTCTCACTGAAATATCTCACCTGGTAATCCCAAGATTGCACTTATCTTTTTGCAAATAAGTTGTAGTGGTGACCTCATATTTCTCCCCCATTTTTGCTTGTAATACTAAGTTCCCAGCCTCAATCAGAAACTTGTTACTATTCCCTTGTCAGTTCCCAATTCCCTTGTTTTTGTCCCAACTCTCAGCCTGCACAGAGTTTTCTGATTTGTTTGTTCTTAGCCAGCATTTCTGATACTCAGAGATCAAGGTAGTTTCATAACCTCTAAAAGACATGTTCTTGCTTGTTACTCCCACCCACCTAACCCATTTTTCCTCCTTCCTAGTTCAAGAAATAAGCCCTAGACTACATATAATTATAGTCTGTGTAGTTATAAATGAACGTGCCTTCTGTGTTTGACACCCACCTTTTAACTGGCTTTGAGAGGAGCACGCCTGATAACCTAAGATACAGGACACAGGGAAAACGGGAGAATGACAGATATTTCTGACATAGCAGCACATGGACCTCCCATCTGCTTCTGTCAAGGGAGCTGATGTTACCCACACATGGAGCTGAACATTTTCTGCTGAGACCATTTTGCAGCAAGGAACCTGTGCCTGGCTGAGCAGGCAGGCATGGCTTTCAGACAGGTATGAACTGCTTGTTCACGAAAATGCACGAGGAGTCACAATTCTAGGTGTCAGGTGAGCCTGACTGACAGGGACTGTGTATTCTCTGCTGTATTGACTATGTCCAAAGCAGATCTTGGATCTCGCTGCCCAGTGAGGCATTTTGTGTGAACCTCTGTAAGAGCCCTGCACAGTAAGGAGGGATTGGAAGTACAGCTTCATTATGAGTTTGTCTATGTTTATTCCTGAGGATATAGCAAATAGCTTTTGTCCATGTTAATGTGCTAAATATCATTAGTGTCTCTTCCCCTGTGCTACCACGGTGGTAGGACTGCTCATGCAAATGGTTCTTAAATGGGAACTTGACCTTACATGACTTGCATCCAAGTCCATTTAAATCTGTCACACATGTTTTGATACAGCCTAAGGCCAGAGATATTTCTAGTCCTATGAGTCTGTGTTTCATACAAACTGAAGCTATTTCAAAGCAGTGATGGAGAGGAGTATCTTCTCATCCTGCTGAAGGCTTTGGCTTTTGCCAGGTATCTGACCCACAAGTACATTCACATTGGTCACTGTGTTTAGGACGCCTGGACATCCTTTTGCACAGTGTACTCAAACACACCAAATTTGTATAAATTGCCTGACTGTAGAGGTTGCAGGAACACTTAAATTGGTTGGCATTTCTGTTGGGCAAGACCAGCATCTGTCTCAGTCAGTCTTTGAAGAAAGCCTCTAGCCTGGCCGTTAATTAGGCTGCAGTTTACCTCTCTCGCTCAGTAATGCCAGTGAGAAGTGGCAGGCTGTCAGCAGATTAATAAAGCTAGATAGGTTGAATACAGCCTTGGCACCGAGGCAATTCCCTCCTGATGGGTATTTCTACAGGGAGTGGTCTCTGGAGATGATTTCAGACTCCTGGCTTCTCTGGCTGATGGTTTGCTGACACCACTGCAGAAAGCAAAAGGCACTGAATTAACACACTGTCTTTCCTGGGTAAATGGAATAAATTAAAAAATCTTATAAAAGCAAGAAAAGGCTTAATGCAGTGTATTTTTATCCTACCTATTTGTAAGAGTTCCTCTTGTCTTGACATAGGTTTATACAGGTGTTTTGATGCTCTAATAATTTTTCAACAGTCTTTTTTTCTGAAAAAAACGCAACTTCTCGAGATAACAGTCTGATAATAAACTGCAATGGTTATGGAAAAAAAAGAGAGCATCAAGTGTGGTAAATGAAAAAATTCCATTAGCATATCCCAAAATCTTATTATTGTAGCAAATAACTGTTTATTTTCCCCTAAAAATGCAACATCATTCTGCAGAATGACTTTTAAAATCCTTGATTTCACTTCAGTGGTGATGAAGGAACGTTAACCTTTAGACTCTGAGTTTATCTGTGCATATGTTAAGGATTTCTTAAGGAAAACAATTCCTTTGTGTAGCTTCTAAAAAGATTACACAAGCAACAGAAGCTTTTAGGAGCAAATTCAAGAAACTGCAGAAAACCTTACACAATCTCTGGAAAGGGCAGCTGCAGGTTAGCAAGACCTTGATGTAAGGAGATGCTGTTACTTGCCAAAATCAGGAATTCCTCTGTAACAGGCTGGCATGTTTTAACCAAAGGGCAGGACCCTCTGCTCCTGTTAATCAGCACTGCTAATGGAGATGTAGCAGTTCACACTGGTGGAGCATTTTGGCAATGCTGATTGCTCTGGTTAGGCAGAATACCCATCTGCACGGAGAGTGATTTCTGGCATCCTTGCAGGTCTTTTCCCAGGTCAGTGTATTTTCAGGCAATTGAAAGTTCCTTTCTCTTAATAGCTGCTATCCATCCTTATAAAAATGAGGATAACAGATGAAGCAGAATGGCCAGTTTTGCTCTACCTCTATTGACCTCACTGGATTTACATTAGAGAGGATTTTGGAGTAATAAATTTGCATTTGCACAATTACTAGGAACGTGCTGTAATTCCTCCCACCCTGACTGCTATTGATTCCCACGTGGCAGATCAGCGCAATGCAGCCCTGTGCCACTGCAAAGGTGCAAAAAATATTGTTAGCCTCCCAGGATACAACAAGCCTGGACAAGGGTTTTTAAAGGAATGGGTGAGCCACAGGAACATTTCATTAGTTTTGTGGATGGTGTTCAGAGAACAGCTGTAAAGGCAAGCAGAGGAAGTATTCCATTTATATGGAGGATGATGAAAGGCTGCTGCCTGCATGTGTGGGTAAAGCCTCCAGCTCTCACAGGAATGTGGGCATCTTGAGGAAAACACTTTGGTTAGGACAGTTAATTACTGCTGTGCAACTTGACAAAAAAAGACTGAATTAAGTCAATGGAAATTGGATGGATATACAGGCAGCCTTACTCCACAAATCATGCTTATGGAAACTTCTTTTTTTTTTTTTTGGAAGCAGATTTCCCACCTGCCTCTTCCTTATGAAATGAGAGATCTTAAAGATCACTGAAGAGGAGGGAATCAAGAGCAACGCATTTGTTAGCAAGTCATAAATTTGCAGGGAGAAAGCGCGGGGAGCAGAAAAAGAATGAACTCGAATTTCACAAGGGCGAGAGGCGCCCTCGAAGCCCGGCAGTTGCTCGGCTCATGGCACGGAGCCATCAGCTGGGAGAGGCGAAGTCGCAGAGCAGCATCTGACAATGAAGTTCACAAGTCGTTAACCAGCAATGTAAAGATGTTCTCGACAGGCTGCAAGTGAAACGACCTCCCAGGTTTAACACTTCGTCTTCATAATATGCCGGAGACATTTCTGAAGAGAGTAATTGGCCAAGAGGAAATGAACAATAAACCCTATGATGGAAGTCAATGCTCCTGAGAACTTTTAATTTTTTTTTCAGTTAATATTCTCTGTATTACTATTTCTCTGTATGTAGCATGGATGAAAGATCCTGGGTGAACTGGAGTCCTCTGCCCATCCTGAGAAGGCTGAACTTAGAGGACATTTCAAATCAAGGGTGTTCATCCTGGTAAACATAAAATTTTCATCTGATCTGAAACAAAAGGTGTCCTTTCATGTTTGAGCCACTCAACTTTTTTTAAAACCACTTAAAATACTTCAGATTTGCATTTTTTCTTTAAGATTTTGACTTCTATTTCAAGCACATTAAAATTCTCCCCTCCACTTCTTTTTAGTCAAAACTCTTCACTGAATTCTTCTTCAGTTTATAAATAGTTTTGGTCCCTCTAAACCATCATTTTTATGACTTTCATATTTCTGGAAAAAAGGCACTGCTATTATTAGCCATCTACAGTCTTCAAGACATTACCCAAAGTATTGTCAAACATCTTCTGTTCCACTGTTACTGGGAGGACCCCCTATTAAATGGTGGGGATTTTTCTTCGGCCACTCACTTCAGACAGGTTTCTCAACCCACAGTTGAGAAATCAGCTAGCAAATTGAGGCTGAAAAATACCCTTGGAGGAAATTTCCAGTTTGTTCTCACATGGCTGTGTGCTCCCAGTAGCCTTATGACTGAGCCCAAGCCATCATGTTCATGTTCACTAGGAATTCCACTTGTTCATAGGATGGAATACATGTGAGATCCCACCCTAATGGACAAGTGCATTGGATTGGGCTGAATTAAGTCAGGAAACATCATGTACCTGGTGCTACAGTATAACACAGGAAATTTCATGTTTTGGATATCAGCACAGCTTCATGGGGAGAGAGCTGTTTATAAATAAGCTGTGACTCCCCATCACTTTCCAGATATATCTGTGGGCAACCTCTGGCTGGTTCTTTCCTTTAGCTCCACTTTTCTGCTCTTGCCACACCTGAGATATAATTACAACCTGTGTCACCTGTACTTGAGTCAGGTTTAAAGTACAATTTTTAACACATCCAATGAAATGAAAGTTCTTCTTTGCAAAAAGTGATAGGAGAAAAGGTAATAGAAAACAAATGTTACCTGGCAAACCAGGTAAATAACTTCAAATCTGGACTTCCTTGTGAGGAAAAATATGGGGCTGCAACTCTTCCCTTCTCCATGAACACCCTGCTCTGCTGGTGAAAAGATATTTCCTTAAGCTTTTTATCTGGTGAAATCACCTAACCTATCCTTTCAGGCATGGAATTTTTCTGCTCACACATGCTGTCAGTTGTTCTGTGGGGTTATTTCTCATGCAAACCAAAATAGTTCCTGATTTAAAATGTTCCTCAACCTGACTGTTCACATGATAAATGACATAATGGAGTCGCATTCGTTAGCACCAGAAGCAAACTCCAAAATAGAAGCAGACAATTACTAAACAAACATTCTGTAATTATCTTTTCTTTCCTGACCAGCTGAACGATGAAGAAAGCAGCAATGTGTAGAGCTCATTAGAGTTGGTCATTTAGGTAAGAAAAAATATCGGACTCTGGTGTATTTCATCGATCAGAACATGCAGGGAGCTGGTTTCAGCTGATGGCACCAATATTGTGGTGGATGTTGATAATTTTCCCAGTGTTGCCTTCCATTGACTTCCCTTTTTATATTTTTCATCTGTCTCCTAAATCACTTCATGCAGCTGTCTCTGGCTTATTTTCTTCTGTCTCGCATTAATAATTAATTCCATAGCTTTTGATATGCCCTTGACCTTCAGCCACTTCCAACACCTTGATAGAAATCTTTGGACGTATTGCATTATATATTCCATTATACATGTTGGAATTCTACATGGAGGTGTTCACACACAGGCCTGTCCTCATAAGAACTGCAAGAGTCTTTTACAGATCTTTTTTACTACTTCTTTGGTGCTCATTAGTCCATTATCTGGCAACACAACAGTCTTACTCTGAGGCACACCACTATTTCAATTACAGAATGATCATAATTAGACTCTCTGCTCATTAGGACTTCATTGCTTCATCTACACATGGGAACCTGTATAAATCTTAATTAAAAGAAGAAGAATTGCTTGTTGTTTAAACATGAGTTTAACGTTAAATAGGATTCTGCAAATTAAGGAAAAGTTTAAGTGCTCTGTTACATATAGGGAATGTAACAGTTGCCCAAACAAAATAAGTGTTTCAAATGTTCAAGGCAAAACAGCTATGGGATTATTTGTTGGGGATTCAAGGAAGGCTCAGGGCAGTTCCTGCCTGGTGCACTCTTGGGTCCCTTCCACCAGCTGGTAAAGCCACACCCTGCCTGGCACTCAAGGGGCAGAGAGTTTGGTTTTAGATTAAATGTTAGGAGGAAATCCTTTACTGTGAGGGTGGTGAGAAACTGGCATAGAGAAGTTCTTGATGCCCCGTCCCTGGAATTGTTCAAGGCCAGGTTGGATGGGGCTCTGAGCTACCTGGTCTAGTGAAGGGTGTCTCTGCCCATGGCAGAGGGGTAGGAACTGGATGATCTTTAGGGTCCCTTCCAACCCAAACCATTCTATCATTCTTAATATGCCATTCTAGCAAACATTTAATTTTTTTAATGAAGAACAAGTTTCTTTCGATGAGAAGCAAAAATCATCACTGGGGAATATCTTGAAGGGGAGAGTCTGAAATGTAATAATTATTTGTTCAAAATATTCAGCATGTATTTACAAGGAATGAGGCACAACTGCAATGCAGGCTGATGTTTTGCCATTCCCAAAAGTATTTATGACAGATATTATCATTAGTTAACTCCTGATGAGCCCTAGCATAGGAGTGTTTGGCACCATGAAGTTTTGTGGCTCTGTGGAACTGGGTTTCTGAAAAAACATGGCACAAGTCCTCGCTGGAGTTTGTTTTATACAGTGACAAATCAAGCTCAGGGGATTGCTAGGGACTTGCCTAAAGCAGAGCACAGACACCCAGTAGCAGAGCTTGTGAATCCCACAGGCCTCCTGCATGCCTGCCTGCAGAGGAGGAAGCTGTTCAAGTCCCCAGGGAGCAGCTCTCCAATTTTCCTCTCCCTCTATAGCCAGGTGTGCTTGTACCTCTGGAAGTAGCTAAGCAAGTCTTTTGCATTTCAGTTACATATCCAAAGGGCTTGGGCTTTTGTTACTGCTGGCAACATCTGTCATCTCCTCCTGAAACAACGCTCCAGGCGTGCAGTAGATAAAATTGGGTGGTACTTTGGATCAAATCAACTGCTGCTGGTTTCTGTAACAAAATAAGGAACATTCCAGCCTCGCCTTCAACAAAGAAAGAAGGTTTAATTTGCAAAGCAATAATTCAAAAACTCTCTGATGTCCTCTTTCTATTAACCTTAAGATTAGCCAAGAGAAACATGCAAGCTCTGTCCTTTTCCCCTCCAAGTAGTGTCCAGGGCTTCAACTGATAAAATGCTTCCAGGTAAAGACTGTTCTATCTTATGGGGTTTTTTTATAACAAGGAGTGGATTAAAGATCCAAGCAGAGCTACTTCATCACCATGGCCTAATGACATCCAGTAAATACAAGTGCTTTGAACCACTTAGATTCCAGAAGCAGGAGGAGCAATGATTGATTAAACCTTCAGTGTTCAAGATCAGAAATAAAGTCAGGGGGATGCTGCAAAAAGCCAGGAAAAAGCAGGAAATACTGACTGGAAGTCCCATCAAGTGTTAAGGGAGCATCTCCCTTAACCCTCCCAATGTCCAGGGAAAGCATTTATTTTTTTAATAACTTTTTTTTTTTAAATCAGTCAGTATCACCAAACTCATTCTGGTGGTAGACACTATCCTAATCTTCATAGTTTTCATATGCTCAGCAGATTATGCAATATCAGATCTGATATTATTGCTCAAGGATTTGTGCCTTGTGGTTTAAAGATGCAACCTGAAGTGGCAGTGCTGGGACAGAGTTGGGACTGCCTGTGCCCACCATGGCTGGTGGTGAGAGCAGGGAGTGGCAGGGACAAGCAGAGCTGCTGGCTCAGGGCTTGCCTGCCCACCTGTCAGACACACGAGTTTCCCTGGGAGAACTGGGAACCTGTTGGCTTTGGTAATGAATCAAAAAAGTGGAAAGATCGTTCTAAACACTCTTAAAATCAAATATGTGGAGTTTTACCTTTTTTTTTTTTTTTCTGGTGAGTACTTGTCCCTGTTTCATGCTAGTGCAATAAACACTCAGTTTTTTAGAAGTATCGTACAAGGGTTGAATTGCTCAGGTCTTGAGAACAGTGTTATAAAATCAAAGCTTATGAAATTACAATTATAAAAATCAATCAGTTTTTTTATTTCCTTACTTTTTGAAAATATCTCTTCTGTTATTTGTTCAGACAAAATTATAAAGTATGGCTCACATTAATTTGTTGGGGTTTTTCCAAAAAGTATTGTCTTGGTAAGAACAGAAAATTCTGTCTCTCTGTGTAGTCTATCTCTGCATACAAATGATTGTTTTTAGCTGTGATTTTCTAACTCCTGGGGGAATTAATGAGTAAAGAAGAGCTCTCCATAATGCATGCATGTATATGTCTTTATATACAGTTTATATTGCTTATTTATTATTTATGTCACAGGAGTTTATTCAAAACATTGTTCTATCTTTTTTCTTTGAAAATATTCATCTAGAAAAATTACTGAGCTGTCTCTCTGCCTTGTCCCTCTCAGTGCCAGCTCAGGCCCCTTTTTGTGATCCCACAGTGGGTCCAGTGCAATGACCAGCCTGTGCCAGGCCTGGGCTGGGAGCTGAAGGGCCTGATTCATTCTCAGGGTTCCAGCTGCTGGCTCACCTGAGACCTCCTGTGTGACACCAGGTAAGTCCCCTGCAGGGATGGCAGTGGGGAGAGGGGCTCTGGATGACATGGGACGCAGTCCATGGCCCCATGGAGCAGAGCCTCCCCACAGCCTGTGGCCCTGAGCAAAGCCTCCACCACTCCCCAGGGAGCTGGGACCTGAGACTGCAGCATCCTGCTGGCAATGTCAGTCTTCTGAGGCAGAAAGACACAGCAGGCTCTTTTGATTAAAAATAGGTCAAGATTTAATTGAAATGAAGGAACATTTTTGGTAGTGCAGAAATTTGAACCAGCGTTGAACCATCTTCCCCCCCCCCCCCCCACATTTGATGCTCATTATTTGAAAGATGTGCAAAATTTCTGGATTTCTGCAGTTGATGGTGGTCCAGGAATGTAATAAAGCTCTTCCCTCACTGCCCTCTCCCCCAAAATAATTCCTGAAGATTTATTCATCATTTCACACATCACTAAGTAAACATCCCCCTTCCCATCACTGGCCTGATGGAGGCTTAGTACATTACTGTGTAAAGCAGAATGATCATGATCTGAAATGCAATACACAGGCAATCTCAGTATCCTTGAGGTATCTCTGCCAGGAGCATGGAAAGCAGTTCAATTTCAAGAGTAATGAGACTAATTTGCAAGTCTCTTCTACTGAGCCTTTTGTGATTTTGCTGTTCTCTCCTACAGTTACAAGTCTTGACTAATAAGCAGTGTTATTATATATAATACAGAATATTTCCATGTCTCACTGTGCAGTGTGGCTGGAGAGGGTAGACCTCAGCTTGAGTTTTGTAATATTTTCCAATTAGATGACCAGACATTAGTGTTCAAAATTCCTGTTTGGTGGAGGTTTGCAATCATGGCTCCTTAGCAACTGAAGTAACATTAAATTAAACTGATAAATGATGCTCTAAAAAAAAAAATTAAGAACTTAATCAGAGTGATTAATTTGTGATGCCCTTTTAGGAAAGGTTTACAGGATGTGTTGTGCATTTTCTATCTGCCAAGTGCAGTTCTTCATCAACTGGGTTCATACAAGCTTTGCAAAATTGTTTTCTGATGAAGTGTAGAGTAGATCTACTCACCCCTCCCAGCTGATGAGAAAAGATCTACCCCTTTGTGAAAGTTTTTTTTATTCACCCTGCCTGCAGTCCTGGGAAGTCCTGGCCAGGCTCGGAGATGTCAAAGCTGTCACTGAAGGCAGAGATCAGTCTTCAAGGCTGGGAGGTGATCAGGAGATGATGTCCCAGCCCTGATGCTATGGACAAACTCACTCCAGCACCTGTTTCTTATCATGTTTGGCCACTTCTTCTCATGCACAATGTACTGAACTTACAAACAAAAGAAAAGAACAACCTCCACACCCCAAACTCTGTTTTATCATTCCTCCTCTGTCTTTTCCTCTTTGGTTTAATCAAAACCACTATTTTAATCCAGCAGATGGAAAACTTTGAGACTAAGCCTATTCATTTTTGGTGATGAGACAGAGCCTGCTCCATCCACTCAGAGGGACAGGCAGCATGTCCTGCCTCCTACACGCTGCTCCTCCATGTAGGCTTTCATGCTGGGCAGTGTGAGACAGACTTCTGAGGGGTGGAGGCAGTAGGAGTGAGGTTTGGGGTGCATCTCATGCACAGGGAGGTGATGCTGTGCCTACAATCCCAAGCCCACCCTGGGAGCCTGCCTTTAGGAACCTGGAGGAAAGGATCGACGCTCAGGTCGAGGCAAGGCTGTGGGCACTTCTTCTTGACTGAGCCCCCCAACCATTTCCATCTTTCCTCTGGACTATCCTGACAGGTGCCACTGGCCTGCCATGACTTCACCTCCTCCACTGTGAAGTCACTAGTGAAAAGCTGCTTGTTTTATACCCTCCAGCTCCCTTTTCTTTCCCAGTGATTGCTGTCGATTGCTGGCAATCCTTCGGACATGTGCACTTAATCAGTTTGTGACAGGAAGATGGGTCAATGGGTGAGCTCTGAATAAACAGTAAGAGCTCAAAACTGGAAATAGGAATTGCTTGGCTGAGCACAATTCTGGTGTCCTGGCTCCCACTACAGCCAGAGGAAAGTAAGAGAGTAATTATGAATTATGTTTCTTCTGCACCTCTGTTAGTGTGAATCTAGTTGATGCATCATAACAGAAAAGCTTTCCAAAAAATATTGTTCTGCAAATTTTCCATAGCAATGTCCAACTTTTTTTCTGAATTATGTTTGGCTCTTGTCCTAAATAATTTGCAGCAGCCTTGGATTTCACAGGGCATTTATACACTTGCTGTAAAATCTTCTGATGAGCTTTAAAAGGTTGGATTAAAAGATTTGACACCCATGAACTACCTGCCAGCTGGCTGACAGTGCCTTCCAGCTTCACTCCCTTCTGTTGTTGTTATCAAGCAAATTCTTGCCCAGAGAATATTTCCGATTTGCCTTGATGATGGCAATGATTCTCAAAGTATCTTCTTTGATAAAGACTGAACAATCTCAGGCTGGCCTACATCAAATCAACAAATTACTCTCATGGGATTGCACAGTCTTGAGGTGTGTCCCAGTCCTTTCCCCTGAAGCAATTAGAGATGGAAGCAGACACCTGCAGGTTAGTTATTTCATCTCCAGCTGAACTAGTCCATCCTTAGGTTGGTCCATCTGCTTTTCCAGACAACATAAAGCTGAATTTCACAACATCTTCTCCACTCCCCTTCTTAAGAGCTTTTACAGAGGGACTCATCTCTGCTTCTTACCCTGCAGTGTAACCCGCCGACCAACAAACGGGTCACTGGCCCCTGGCGCTCTCCTCTTGCCTCTCGTGGCAGTCCTCTGTGACCTCTCCCTGCTGCATACAATCACATTTTCCACTGTTTGCACAGAATCCATGGAATCTGTGCAGCCCAAACCTTTGTTCTGTTTGGCAGACCTGGCCTTTCTAGCATTACTGCCTAACAGTCTGCACACCACCAGATGATAGGCCCTCAGAGGAGTACAGGAAGCCCAGCTAACCCACTGATTTTAAGGGAGTGGATCTGTTTTAGTGCAATCCTCCTACTGTTCTGTTGTTTTTCAGAAAATGATGTAAAAATATTCCTAGACATTTTGTGAGAACCAAAAAAACAGGTGTTTTGTCATGGACCACATAAGATCTTGTTGTTTCCTCTCACTTTTAATGTCACCACCCATGAATTCTGTTTATAACATTTTGGATAGACCACTGTGTTTCCCTTGCTCCATGCTGTCCTCAAGCTCTTCAGGCAGACAGTAGCTCTGTCACAATTGGATGTGATGCTGGCACTTACCTTCCATGAAGGAAGATGATTTTCCGTAGCGTAATTCCAGATTTATTGAATCAAGTCTTAAACCTCAAGAGGTAAAGTGGGCTGTATTTTTTACAGAAAATGGTTTTCCCTGCCAGATTAAATCTTAGGGCAGAGTGTCTCATTTTATATAGCTCCTTGGACATTTCTCTATCTTGGGATTAATGGTGATGGGGTAATTTAGATTCTGTAGCAACCTGAGATAGCTGGATTTACAGAGTTATCAGTCCAGCCACTTACAGGCATCTTTGCTTTAATTGAGTTTGGTGTTGTGAAAAAGATGAACTTGATGAAGGAAAGCCTTTTCCACCTGCCTTGAGAATAAAGGCCCAGCTGAGGCAGAGCAGCATGCTGCCTTCAGTGCCAGTGCAGTACCCACAGGTGGGATGGCAGAGCGATGCTGTCTGGGGGTGCTATCACAGCCTGTGCACAGCAGGAAGGAGGTTGGCTGCCTTGTGCTGCCTGTCCCAGAGTTTGAGCTGAAGCAGAGCAAGGGGTGCTTCTAGACTTGGCAACTCAGTATTTGAAATGCATTTGTTTGCATCACCTAATCTCCTAAAGGAACAAGGTGGTTTGGACATATGACTGATGAACTGATGTCTGTCTGTCTGATTCCTCTGGCTCCATAAACTGTCAGCCATTTTTAGCCTGATTTGAATTATCTCAAATCAACTCAAACCTAGTCATGACTTCCTACAAGTTAAAAAAAAATAGTTGACAGATAGAAAAGATAGGAAGGAGAGAACTGTTAATCCTCCCCTGAGGAGGAGGACACATCAAATGCAACAACATTGGGACAATATGAATCTGGAACTGTCAGACTGAGACCTCAAGTGGGAAAGGACAACCTCTCTCACCAGGACCAGCTTCTCAGCTTTACCCAGCGCATCAGAAATGCCAATCTCCGCTGTCTCACTCAAAGCCTGGCCACCCTCTCGTTTTTCTCACTCTGTTGGCAGGAGATTTGTGAGTACATCACCATGTGCCATTTCAAGCTTCATTTGAATAAGCGTCCCATATAATAGACTTTTATAGCTCTCTTCTGTGAATTCTAAATTAACACAACTAATTAAAATGTTCCAAAGTTTTATGTAAATAACTAATTAGCATTTGAGAAGGAATAGTAAATTCACAGATGGTCGTGCTCCGCTCAGGGCCCACTGTGCATCAGTGTTGGGCCCTTGGTGCAACTGGACTGCCCAGGTTTCACCCCAAGGATGACCCAGCACCATCCACCCTGCCTGCAGGCTCTGGGAACTCTCATGGGATTAGGCCCATTCTCTCTGTCCCTGGCATCAGGGCTTGCAAGAGTAAGGAGAGCATGGGAGTGTGGACTAGAACATCACAGGAGAAGAGGTCTGTGCACAGGAGGTGAGGTGAGCATCTGAGCTGCAACTTTCAGTGTTTGTACTGGCATTGCTGTGAGGACATTCCTCTAGAAAACCTTCCTCAGGGATGCCTTTTAGGAGTAGAAGCTGCTATACTTCACACAACACAGCTGAACCTCAGCACTGCTGAGTTCCAGCCCCAGCAGTCCCACGGTGACTCTGGAAGACTGTTCTGTCACACAAACCATGTGTCCATGGACCACAACGGGGAATGAAGCTAAACATTTTCTTCCTCTCTCATAGGATTAGAGCTCATTGATATCTGTAGCACAGTGAAGAGGTGATCTGGGAATAATACCTTGTAAGAATTGGGAGATTTAAAAAATAGGTCTGCATCTAATTCTGATTGCCATCCAGGTGGAAATTGGAAAGTGTCCCTTCTCTGATATCTGGACTCTCATATGTACCAGGAGCCCTACATTTATACAGCCCATGGCACCCTGAACATGTAAGGGCTGTTGCACCACAAAAAGGACCCCCACAAATACAAGGAAGGAATTGGCCAGTTGGAGTTTGTTTGCTCTAAAAGATGGAGATTATCACTAGAGCAAGTGAGGAGGGGGGATTCATTTTCCTCTCCTGTTGGACAGGTCCTACAGGATTGACCTCACCTGTTCCAAGGGAAGCTCTGACTGTTTGCACCTTTTGCTTCCAGAGCTGTAAGGACCTGTGGGAGATGGAGAGGTTATAAAAATCTGCTTTAGAGTAAGATAAGGTGTTTTGGTGTATTTGAGCAGGTCTCTAAGGAGGGGAAATGAGCCTGGGAAGATTCATGTTGCTAGGACAATTTTGCTTGGCCAGAGAAAAATTGAGAGAGCAGAAGCAGGAGTCGGTGGGGAAATCAAAGGGTGAGTTAAAAGAAAGGAGTGTGAAGAGCCTGGCTGTTTGTGTTGAAATTATAAACAGGAGTGTGTTTTTCAAATATATTCTTGGGGAAGATGTAAAAGTGGGAGATTAAGTAAAACAGTAAAGCTGTTGAGGGGGAGAAAGGGCTAAGCTAAGCCTTCCTATTGCGTGGTCTTATTTGCAATCCCTGTCTGCCCTGGAAGCATCCCCCATATCTCTCTCTGTTTATACATGCAGAAAACTCCTGCAGAGTGGGGAGGAAGATGCAAGCTCTCCATCTGGTCTTCCAGACATTCTTTCTCATCCTGGCACCAGCCTGGAGAGGAGGTGAGCTCTGAACAGGGTGGCCAGAGGGCAGCCTGGCCATGGTACAGAGCTTTGGAGGCTCATGGGGAGGGGAAGCAAACCCAGAGGAGCCTCATTGCCTCATACTTACCCTGATCCCAGACATGTTGCTGCAACATCCTTGGGGAGCACAAGGTGGGTATGTACACAGCCTCAGCTCACCATGTTCCCAGGCAGAGCATTTGGCAATCTATCTGTCACAAGAGGAAGGCTGGAGAGCAGCCTGCTGATCCCATGATTCTTGAATCCATAAGTGCTGGTATCAGTCCTCACTAATTCTGGGCACACAGGAGTGTAGCTATAGCCTGTTCTGAGCTGACTCTGCCCTCAAGGAATGAGGGTCTGAAATCACTGCCCTTCCCTGCATGGAGCCCAGGTGGGCTGGGGGTGCTTGGCAGGGGACAGGCTGCACCTGAGGCCCCCAACAATTCAAAATAAACCCAGAAGGGGCTCCTGGAAGGAATTCAAGATGCATGGGAGGCTGGGAAGCAATCAAGTGTGGCAAAAGTAGGTATTGGGATCATCTGAGGAAGCCTTAGGCTGAAATGTTAGCAGGTGTCTACACTTAAGGACACAGCACAGGGTGCTCCTGTGGTGCCTGGAGCCCAGGTGTTGCAGGGGCACAGGAGACATATCCCTGTCCCTGTCCCTGTGCCCAGGTGACCCCTGTTGCAGAGCGAGCCCCTGGACCACGGGGTTTCCTGCTGAAGCAGTGCATGTGCCAGCTGATAATGACCAGCATCTTGATGTATTTCAGCATTCACTGCTAAACGGTTCTGCCTGGAAAATTGCCTTGAAAATGTGTTTCAGGATGTGCCAGATAGTCTCATGCTAATTTCTCAGCCAAAACCTCCCATGTGGTGTCCAATGTGATATCAGTAACTCAAAGGCAAGGGAAAATGAAGCCTCTATTTGCTTTCAAGCAATTTATTCTCCTTTTGTCTTTTTACATGAAGCAGCTAAGTAAATTACAGGGATGAATATACTGAAGGCTTTTCTTTTTTTCACTGTGATTTCTTAGCCCCTGGCAACCGAGGAACAACAAAAAAAAAAGGATATTATGAAAAAGTACTAAAGCCTAACTATAATTTTTAATTATTAAATCCGCATAAAATTTTAACTGATTAAAAGTGAGAGGACCTGTTGGAGTACAAAGAAACAGCAGCAGGCTTCAGAGTTCAAGCAGTTGTAATCAGTTTCAATTTCACATCAGTAAATGAAAGGAGAAAAATTTCTGCGGGTGATAACTTTGTATTTTGGGTATACTTCATACTTCTCTTTTTTCAAGCTGCTTTTAATTTTATCAGCTTTAACCTTAATTCTGCTTTTCTGTTTCTTAACTCTTGAGGGTTATCGAGCCCTTTGAACTGATTTCTGACATGCTCTGTGTGAGGTACAGTGGTATCTGGAGAGACTGAGATAAAAGATCTCTTAAACTCTTTTTCTGGGTGGGCTGTAACACACTGCAGTTCATGGGTATTTGGGAAGTCAGTGATAAAGCTCAGAATTTTCTCATGTCCTAATGTCCGAGCCAGAAATAAGAGAAGCCCAACTGTCATTTGTTTCTCAGGTGCAGTAGATCTTTAAATGTAATTCTGAGCTCTGAATTCTCATACAACAAAACAACTGCTAGGCTTAGCCAAATCCCGTTATTTTGGCACTTTTTTTTTTTTTTTAGGATCCAACTTAAGTTATAAAGACAAAACTCAACTTGGAAGAGAAAAGGAAATGGCCACTTCTCCATAAACTCTTTCAGCTTCACCTTGCCCCACCACAACACAGCTCTCAGTAAACCACTGCACACTGATTTCTGTATTTGATGGTGAGAGCAGAGCCAGCACCAAAGTCATCAGCACACACAAAACGTTTGCTGGAAATATACATTCTCAAAGTGCAAGAATTCCAGAGCAAGAAAGCTCCTGCCTCAGTCCTTTCAGATAAGCTTAATATTTCAGTTGTTACGGTATTTATTTCAGGTGTTCATTATAAGGTTGGAACAGCAGTTTTTGGACAGATCACAGCAATCTCACAAAACTTCAGTGTTGGGACTTGGGGTAGTTTTAAAGTTTCAACTTCCATGAATATATGAACATCTGTGTATTGAATTGAGTTTTCTGTAGTTCTCAGCATGGGATATGCATGTGCATGTAGGAGAAATCTCTTATGCATAACCTAGAGAAGATTCCTTTATCTTCCTGCCAGGGAGAAGCCTTCAGTGACCCCATTCTCTGGTGGATTTTCTCTACTGATACACCTGGGCAAACAAAAAGGCTCTCTGGACCGTCCAACATGACGAGGTAGCTGCAGTTGCCTCAGGTCTGAGGGGTGACCTCAGCAGCCTGGCTCCTGGGGAGGATGCAGCAGAACAATGCCATCCTTGTTCACATTCACTGGAATCCGTGTGCGGAGCCTCTCCTTCCCCCGTGCAGCACATCCCCCGCACGGGCTCACAAAGGGCTGCATTCATCACCGACCAGCAACTGGTTATAATCCTTTTGAAAGACAACAGGCCGTGCCAGCTCTGCCAGGGCTTGGTTTAAAATGTTCATCCTTCCTCGCTTACTCAAGCCCAGGGCCACCTTGGCTGACTCCTGTGCACGTGGAGGGGTTGGAGGGTCTAAGGACCCACTGGGGTGGTTCTATGGGTTGGGGAAAGGGCTCCCTGGGTCAGCAAGTCCTGCTGAAGTGGTTACATCTCGTGTGGGAGCTCGCTGACTTGTGTCCCAGGAGCTGTTTGGTTTCATGCCCACACTCCTCCCACGGACAAGCTGCTGCTCAACCTTGCTGCTCTGGATGGGGTGAACCTTCTTTGCATTTCCAGCCTCAATTTATTCATGGTTGGTTTGCTCTCATTTGTTCCCATGCCAGCACTGGCCATTAGCTTAAAAAGCTCTCCCCAGTGCTGGATTTAGTCATCTCAGTGTGTGTGTAGGGAACGAGCAGCTCCTTGTGGCTTCCATTTGCAGAGGATGAGGCTGAAGCTGCTTTAGTTCTCCTGTCGCAGAGAGGAAATGCTCAGTCCTCCCCATTCTCTGCTCTTCTCTTGGGGTAAACTGAATTTGCCTCCTGAGTCATCCCAGGCCAGGAGGGATAGTGGCAGCCCAACCAAGCCTTGATGCCAAGGATGTGGCTGCAAAAGCAAAAGCTGAGGTGGTCGTGGTGGTGCAATCAAGTAGGGAGAGGAGAGATCCCAGGGACCTTGAACTGGAGCGAGAATTGATTCTGGTGGTGATGTGAAAACACTGCAGCATAAAAAGTGAACATATGCTTAACCCTTGCCAGCTGACCTTAATGAAGAGAGTGGGACTGCTCTGATATTCCTTGTCTCCCTTCCATGTCTCTGTGTGTTCTCCATTCTGTTCCATGTCCCACCTCTCCTGCTGCCAATCTCCTTCTCTTTCTGAGTCTTTGACAGTCTTATTCTGGGAGACTGGTCAGAACCTTGCAAGGTGATTGCTCTCCCAAAAGTCATGCCCAGCAACCGCCAAATTCCCTGAAGGCAGCCTAGGAAGAGCTTGAAACAAGTTTAAGCTGCTAGCTGTGCTTACAGGCTGCCAGGTGTTTTATGTGGGTTTCTGTTTGCCAGTGAATTGCCTCCCACTCTTACCAAAATTCAGAAGTCCTTAGGATGTTCCCTGAAATTTTGGCTCAATCTAAAAGCATATCTGAAATTAATTGCATGACACCCAATAGACCATCACTTCTAGTGCACACAAATACAACTTGAAGCCCATTTCCTGAAATTCCGACCCCTGACACAACTTTGGCCCTTTCAGAAGGTAAATCAGCTCCTCCCACATTCCTCCTGTCTCCCCATCTTGTGATCCCTTTCATGCCTTTCATGAAACCCAGCAAGAGCCAGCCGCCAGTGGAGGTAGTTTCTGTGGCAACTCTGAAATTCACCCTTTGGGTGATCCTAGAACTGCACATCTTGCTACTGAAAGGACCAGGCACTTTGAGGAAAGCAATAATGGACAGTCATAAATTGCTGTATGTGTCGGTAGCTCCTGTTGCTGCCTGGCAGAGGCATTTGTCACCTAGCAACGACATAAGGTGATGAGGAAATAACAGCATGTTAATCTAATGGCCAGGAGTTAACATCTGTCAGGGAGCAGCCTCCTGAGTCCACCAATGGGGTGAATATAACTGAGGAGGAAAGAGATACCAAACTTTTCATCCAGTAAGTACAGGAGGAGTGAGCAGAGGTTATCTTCATGTGTGTGTGCAAGTGTGTGTGCATATATCTCCTCGTGGGGGGATGACAAAAAGCCTGGAGAAATCCCTCAGCCTGGAGCTAGCCCTCAGACACAGAGCTATCCAGAAGACAGGTCTCAGTTTTGCAAAACCCGAAGGCAGCAGTGCCACAGCAGGCAGGGATCAGCAGGAGGGTCCCAGCCCAGCGTAAATTTCAGTACAAAACTCCTTTGGGTTTTTGGTATCCAGTCCTGACTGTCTTAGAGCAAGTGCTGAGGCTCTTTATGACAATCATGTATTCAAGCTGCTCAGCTGATCATGGACAGGGAGAGTTTTCCTGCTGAAGCAGCAGCTCTTTTCAGTATTGGAATCACTCCTGAAGCAAAAGACAGGGCTGTTCATGGACCCCCTGTAAGCCAACTCTCTCTCCTCTTGACATCGTTACAGAGAGCGCAGGACAGGCTTCACAAATCGCCATCATCCCTTGGAATCCCTGTATGGGTCCCACCAGCAGAAAATATCAAAGTTTGCCTCAAGGCCAGGAGCTGAGCAGTGATAGAATTCAATCCTTTCCCTTTTCTCCAGGAAATAGATCCAGAACAGATGCCACATGTTATTTTTCAGTACCAGGAGCTGATTGAGGTACCTGCCCCCCGAAATACTGGGGTTGATCCATTTGGTGGCTCTAAATTGAAAGTACCCTGGGTGCTGGCATGAGGGAAGTAATTGTGAGAGGAAGAAAACTGAAATTAGTTCAATGATGGATGACCTCATTGAAGCCTGAAATTGTAAGAGTCACACAGTGCCCAGCAAGGCTGGGCACATTTTTATACTGCAGGAGCTTTTCCTTTAAGAAAACAGCTAAGAAATTGGTTTGGCAATTTACTGTTGAGCAGCACAGAAAAGGATTGGTCTGAAGCAGGACAGCATGTTCAGACCATTTATATTGTATAGCACATGCACTTAGCACCATCACAAGAGATGCTTTCTCAGCGGGCTTCGTTTCAGGGGCTCGCCTTTCATTAGTGCTGAGCTGAAAGTAAACATTAGAGAACACCAGGGCTTGGCCTGGGTTTATGCAAAACTTGAACATTAAATAACAAACCTGTGTTGTGCATGTATATCACAGCTGGTTAGACTTCTTGACCTTTCAGCTGAAGCAAAGCCACAGAGGTACATCTCAAGAGCAGCTCGGCTTTGTCAATCATTACAGAGGTAATGGCATCCCAGAATAATGCTTAACTCTGGAGTGATGACTAAACATATTCATGGCAACACCTTTTGTGTTAAAATCTGGAAGAACCACAGTTAATGGTGCATTTCAGCCACGGGCTGTAAACTTCAGTGACAACCTATTACTGACTGCTGAACAAACTGGGATTGTCCCTTCCGAGGGGATCAGAGCTGTGGTGCAAACCACCCTCTACCCCTGTTCAACCACATCACCTGGATGGTTCTATAGGAATTGAATGTGCAGTGACATTTTGTGTCCCTTGTTAGAAACATTGGGGATGTGTGGGGTTTTTTCAGCTACATTTTCCTGGCAAGCCCTGACAGCTGCATGACAGCAGTACTGGTGATGATGGTGGTTGTCTCAGGCTGGGAAGGGTTTCTTTCATCCTTGGTGCAGGTTTGAGGTGGTAGGCACAGTGCACAGGACATGGTTAGAGCTAGCTCTGCATTTTCTGTAGTGCCAATACTCCATCTGAAGGCAGCATGCCATGGAAGCGTGGCCCCACTGCACAGACACCAGTGACTCTTTATTTGTAGCAGGTCCTGTTAAATGCAGCCATGGGTTAATATGGAACTAAGCTTCAGCAGCAGGAATTTGTGAACAGCTATGAAAAAACCGAAACAACTGCAAGGTGCTGACCTTAAACCAGTGTTCCTTTAACTTCTGGTAGCTGTTTGTGTCCCTGCAAACCCAAATTCGCTCCCTGGCTAGCGGTGATTTCTGAGGCACAGGAAGCCATTGGGTAACGTGTTCCCTGGCTGCAGGCATGATGTGCAGAGAAGTTTTAAAAGCACCAAATTACAGAGGGTAAAACACTGCTGCAAACAAAGCTCTTCCAGTGTTTCTCACACAAATGATGCGGAGACCTGGAGCTTTGTGTTTAACTTCATGGATCACAGCAGGAGCTGCGGTTCTGTGTTTAACCTTCTTCCAGGTAACCAAACCCTTCACTGGGACCAGGTTGATTTTAGGGATTTTGTGGGGGCAAGATTCCAACTTTTATAGAATTTAGTCATCAGCTTATTTTTTTTTTAATTATGATTATTTTGTGAAGGATTTTTTTGAGGACCTGATGAATTTGGGGAAGATTGAATGCTCACAAAAATTCCAATGAATGCAGAGAAAACATTACTGCTTTGTCCTTTATTCTGTCTGTGGCTATTGAAATGGAAGAGCTTGGGGCTTCAGCAGCACGGGTGGGTGTTTGGCTGCTCTGACAGATTCCTGCCTCAGAGCAGATGCACTTTGCTGCAATTTAACTACACTAAGGTGGCTCTGCTGAGCTGGTTTGAAGGATGATAAAAGAGAGTCCAGAGGTTGTCATTCAGCCATGAAGAATACTCAGGATACATGTAATCACAGCAATCAGCTATCTGCTTTTGACTTGTTATTTAATAATCAGTTGAAGTGCAAAAAAACCACAAAATAATTCAAATATTCTGCACCAGGGTGCATGTGTGACACGGCAAATTAGCTCAGTTTTAAAAGGACACGTCTGGAAGAGTTGAAGCTTCTGTCTTTTTCTCTAGTCCTTATTTGGGTTTCAGCCACTCGTGAAATTTCACAGATAATACTTATGAAAAACTTACTACACCCAAAGACCTCTGGTGAAAGTAGGGACTGAAAGGCAGTGTGTGCACAGGATCAGACACATTATAGAGATTTGGGGGGGATTTCTTGCTATTTAGAGTGGCTTGGGCTTTGCATAACGAAAAGAACCTGATAATTAGAGATTTAAAATATCTTTCAGTTATGCATATTTGATACAAATTTCTAATTCAGAACAGAGCCTTCCAGTTTGACTCAAAGTCAAAAATCCCTAAGTGTTTTTGATATATGCAGGGGAAATCCAAAGTAATTATTTACAAATTACATTCTAATAGTTTTTTTTTCCAAGAAATAAATCTGCATTCCTCTATCTTGTTCACTCTGCTTTCCAGTGTTATCTCAATTCCATACCTGATCTGAATTTATTTTGTAGCAACATTGAGCAACTGTGATAACACACCTAACACCAGTCAGCCAAAAAAAATCTATTGAATGAATTCAATTATACTGATGAACTGCTCTGGTTACTTTTTGCACAGATAATATGAAACTGAGGCTAAGGTTTGCAAAAATAAACTGGCTTGAGCTGAGAGTAGAAAATATACCTGAAAAACAAGTTTCAGGTTCACATATTTGCAATACCTGAAACCTGACTCTGGGAATGATGCACCACAACGATCTGAAAACAGGAAAATGCTGGGTAGAACACAGTTCTGGTCAAAACAGCTCCAATTTACTGTTGCATTCATAATTAGCTCCCAAAAAACTGAGGCACAGAACAAGAATTTGGTTATGGTGCATTTTCAGCAGATATTTCTGAATAGCCAATCCCAGTGCAGTAAGCAGGTCTCAGACTCCAGCTGATGTTTCCCTGCTCTTGTCTTTCCCTCTTTCACATCAAAAGGAATGCTTTCTCCTTGGCCTAGCTTTCATCTGCAAGCTATTGAATTTATTGAGCTCTTGGTGAGGTTCTCTGCTGGTTTTGATTTGAGCTGGCTCAAAGGAGAAACCCACAGAGGCAGATACTTAAGGAGAGGTCTGGTTTCAACCCTGCAGGACCAGCACTTGTATGGCTCTTCCTCTGCAACTTCCCGCTCTAAAAATGGTAATTATACTGGTAAATTGTAAAAAATAAAACATACCTGCCCTCTCTGATTCACATGTGTGTTTTCAGTCAGCAGACTCTGGGTCGGACTGTGAGCTTGGCGAGAGGTGAGTGTGGCTTCGTTCTCTCACCCGCAGCTGCCCCCACCCCAGGCTCTTTTCCAGGGGTGCTGTGCTCCTGCCTGGCACACCAGCACAGCACAGGAATGAGGACTTCCAGGAAAAGGCCTAGAGGGTTTGATTTTTGTTGGGTTTTTTTTCTCAAAATAGGAAATGGAGGCTGGCAGCCCCTTGGGTTTTCATCAAAAACACTGGTGGCAGGTGCCAGTGGTGAAAGGCAAATAAGTGTCACTCTGCTTCTTTCATCATCTGCGTTGCTCCCATCCACATAGAGAAATATTTAATGGGCCCCCTTCATGGAAGAAAACTTCTCAATCTTCTGCTTACTGATGGTGCTTGTCTTTGTGTTGGTAGATGTGCTGGGGTGGGTACAGCAGCCCCCTCATGCTGGACTGGAGGTCCTTTTCATTCTTCCCTTTTTAGGTGCATTGGACAGAGCAATGAAAACTTTAGCAGCTGGTATGTGTGGTAAGTTTCAGATCTGCTTTAACGGGGAAAAACTGGCAAATAATATTCTTTGATGGATATATGGAGAGAAAGGCATTAAGAGAGACTGATAGCTAGAGAGCATTGCTCCTGGGCTGTCCCTGTGTTCTGTCTTTACAAACTAATGGAAATCATTTATCCATATCCTCCTCACTGTACGCTGACAACTGAGCTGGGAAAAAACGATGGATGATTTCAGGGAGAAATGTTTGAATTTCCAGCCAGCACTTGCTGCTGAGCGCTCAGGAGTGAGACATGGGTTTCTGGAGACTTTGATCATGTCCAGTGTGCTGGTGGGGAAACCGCGACATTTAACGGCTATTTGCAAGAGATGTTAATGGATATGTTAATTTGAAGACGTGCAGCCATCTGTCGGTGCTGCCCGCAGATGGTGACAGTACTGTTCCTCCCCTGCTGCCTCTGCCTTAGGTTCCTGGTGTTGTTTTTCCTGGCCGTGCTCCTGTCCTGCGGGATCTGCTGCTGCCTGCAGTGCTGGCTGAAGCGCCGGAGCTGCCTCCCCCGACGTACCGTGGCTGTCTTTGCCCTCAGCAGCTCGGATGCCTGTTGTGGTTAGTCCTATCCCTGCTGCAAGGTCCTGCTGGCCCTGGTGGCCTTCCTGTGGTCCAACCATAACCCAGTAAAAAGCAGTCAGGCTTGAGTGGGAGCTGGGATGCAGCCAGGGGCTGCGCTGCTGGTGAACTGCTGGTCCCCAGCTCTGGCCTCCTGGGGACATGTCCAGACCATGGACTAGGTGGCTGAAGCCACATCCGCTTCTCACTGAGCCATACTTTGGTGCTGTCCCTGTGTGTCCATGTGTCCCAAAGGTGCCTAGCTGGGGTTTGCCCAGGCAAACACTGGAGGTGTGTAGGACTTTCTCCTCAGTGCTAGGCCACTCAGCAGCCCAAAACATGCAGCCACAGGCTCTGGGGTCAGGCAGTCCTTTCCAGCATGTGTCCTTCATGTCTCACTCAGGCAAAACTGTACTGGTCTAACTGGAGCCACCCCAGTAGACAGCTCGACTGGCTAACACACCCTGGGGTCTGTCAAAAGGTTGTCCTGGGAGGTGCTGTTCATTATGGCAGCCACCCTCAACATTCCCCCAGGAGCACTCAGATTTTGAGGGCTGGGCTGTAATGACAGTGTAGCATCCAGAACTGACCTGGAGTATGGCCAGCAGCATCAGCAGGCTGAGCCAGACAACATCCCTCCAAGAAAAATAAAGCTAATGCTGTCATTAGGCTAAGCCCTTCCCAGAGGGCATATTACCTGCTTTCTGGGTGGTCATAGACAAAGTCTCCACAGGGAGGACCCACCCCAAACCTACCCAAATTCCTCTGTCCCAACTTCTTGTAACTGGAGTTTGTGGTGAAGAACTTTGTGATGCCATCCTTTAAAAATTACATCCATGCCTTTCTTGTTTCCAAGTGGTTTGGCAGCTCCTCCTGGGCTCACCCCTCTCACTCCTACACCTGCCCTTCATGCCTGTCTGCTGTACAGTTATGACTTTGCTTTTTCCCCAGCTACTGAAGCAGCTCCGTGCCCATTCTCCAGATCCCTGAGCCCCTGCATGACTGCAGAGATTTCCTCTTCTCCTGCCCCACGCTTCAGCCTTGGGGGAACTGAATTGCCTCCATCTTATGAGGATGTTATGAAGGAAAATAAGCTCTAGATACCACATGTTGGCTTTCAGTGATCCTACTTGGTTCATCAGAGATCTTCCAACATGCTAAAGAAGTGTGAGATCAAATCAGCCCTTTCCCCAGGTTGGCCGAGAGACTGAAAAGCAGCACATATTTCATCTGAACCTGAAAGACGAGACTAAATGCAACAGAATAAATGCCAAAAGTATGTGTTGAATCTGTCACAGAAGTTCAGCTTGACATTTTGATATCTCTGGATTTCAAGAAGCTTCCTCAAAGGTGTGTCTGTATTTGAGGGTTCGGGCTCAGCCTCTAGATTTATCTCTCTAAGGCTGCTTGAGCTGGTGCAACCCCATGTATTTTAGGACCAGATGTTGATAAATGACTTGACAGTTACTTTTCAAGCTTGGGCTGCCTCCTTGACTCGGCGCTTTGCCAAGAAACACCCTCTGGCAAAGTCATGTTGTTCTAATACATTGCAATGCAATCATGCCACTCTGTGATGAAGGATCGTTTGCCACATTTAAAATATCTAGCAGAGCATATCAGGTTTGTCTAGTGCAAAAGGCAGCAAATTTATGGCCAGGGAAGAGAAAACAAGAGACAGGGATTATGGAGGAGTAGCAGTGGCAGGAGCTGGTTACAGAGCATTAAAAACAAGTGAGTTTGCTCTTTTGAGCTTTTCTTAATTTGATGATGACTGTCCTCAGCTACTCTTGCCCTAGCATTGCAGACCAGAAGGCTTTGAATGGCCCAGGACCCACATGGAAGCTCCCCACAGACATGAATTAGGGGCTTAGGTACTTAGTACTTAGCTACAGAAATCTATTAGGACAAAGAATGTCATTTTCTTTGAGGTGATCACTGCAGACAGGATGGAAAAATACTATAAGAATCCATCCAGACTGCCTTGTGTCCAAGCAGGATCAGCTCAACCAAAGTCATTCCTTGGAGGTATTAACCTAACTCATTCTCAAATTACTGAAGAAAGATGCTGAATTTCCCCCTTAGCTGGATTCTAGATGAAAGCGAAGATTCCCCTTTATTTGTTGTGGCCAGGTCACTGAAGGCTGAATTCAGCTGGCCTGACCTCTCTGCCTCTGCTCTGTCAGTGGGAAGGGCGGGGGGTGCAGTCAGACCTCTCTTGCTGCAGAAGGTAATGTCACCCCTGGGCCCATGTTCTGTACTCCCATGGAACCATGAGCCAAATTTGGGCAGCTGGGTCCATCTGGGATTAGAATCCCAAAAGATTAATGGCAGTCCACAGCCTGCCTCATGGAGCACCTCCCCACCTGTAGAGTGAGGATAGCACCAGTTCCTGTGCTCAGGAAGGAAACTGAGAAGACAAATGCACTAAAGGTTATCTTATTCTCATAATGATTCTATATTACTACATTTTATAGATAAAGAATTGCAACATATTTTGAGAAAAAATTATTTGCCTGCACCACTGCAAATTATCTCTCTAAAATCTTATTTTAGAAGCAGCTTTAATGTTTGACTTGTGTGAAAGGAAATAAATGTTACTTGTAGCCAAATGAATGTTTGTGCCAGCAGGCTAAAATATTACTGAGTTTATTAATAAGGAACATTAGCAAGTACAGACTCAGCCAGGGGAAAAATCAAGCAACTTCTGAATGTCCTTTTGCTGACTGAACTTAGTAAGAATTGCAGGTAATCATCAGCTCTCAGGATCAGATCTTTCATGTACATAATGGCTTCCACCACCCAGCCCCTTCAATTTATGCCCTGAAGCATGAGATTTGATTATGTTTGTCACTGCAGCTTGCATAGCCTGTTAGTGGGCATTAAATCAGCTGTCACTTGATTCCCACCTACACACTGTTTGCTTGAGTGACCCCTTCGTGGCACAGAACTCCACAGGTTGTCTGCGTTATGTGCTGCATAAAACATTACTGCCTCCTGCTTATTAATGGCTTGGCTCTAAATAAATTGCTGCCTTTAATTTCACTGAATGTCACCTTCTAATCAGATGGCTGGAGAGGCTAACAAGCAAGGACTGCTCAGGTTTCAGTGCTCCAATCCCTCTGCATCCCTCTTTCTCAAGGACCAGTGATTCCCGAGGTGGTAAATCCTTCCCCAGCCACCCAACAGAGGGCAAGCAAGACTTTCAGCAGACAGAAACATGCGAGGGAACGGGCTTGCTCCCCTGCTGCTTGTGTGCATTCGAGTGCGCTCAGTTTCGTGTTTGAGGCGCTTTAATTATGCACAAAAGGAATCAAATTATTCCGTCAGAACTGCGACAAGTGGCTCAGAGTAGAAGTGGCTGTCACAAAATCAAGCTCCATCTGGAGTCACCAGCATGGGAGAACTTGTGTGCTGTGGTACCTGTGCAACATGATTAGAGCCACAGGAGCTTCCAAAAACTGCTGAAATCCAGGAGGTATCTGCAAAAAAGAGCTCATATAGGGTTGCTGTGGGAAGGACATAAAGTAATATTGCTGCTGGCTTGGAGTAGGGAAGTACCCTGAGAAGGGGCTCAGGGCCCTGGTCCTTGGCCTGCTCATCACTGGAATGGAGAAGAGCATGGGTTTCTTCCTTCTACAAAAGCATTTTGGGTGGCCCCACCACTTATTATTCTCTATGAAGCTGCTTCTCCCAGCTTGCCACCTCACTGTATTCCAGTGAGAATGGAGAAGGTTTCTCTAGACCTGTGTTCCCATTCTTACTCAAGAAGAGATTTTGCTGGGTAATTGGTATTTTTATAAACACCCAGCTCTTACTGAGGGCAGTTAATGCAGTTTGGCTGATGTTTCCAGAACTGCAAGGGAAGAAGAACCATTTCCTTATAATCCATCACCTTAGGAATAGGGTTCACCTTGGAAAAGCACTTGTCCTGCTGTGACCCTCTGGCTGCCACTCATTCTCTGACTTACACTGCCTGCTGACTTTGGGGAGAAATGGCAAACGGCTCTAGAGAAAAGCAGGAAACACTAGAAGGCAGATGTGGAGGGATTGTGGGGGTACTTGTCATCAGCAAGGCTTGTGGGGGGAGCAGTGCAGCGGAGCCAATTGCTTAGTGACCATCTGGAAGCAAAAGACAAAGAGAATGTGGTGAGGCACACAGCTGGACTTTCACCTCTGCAGATTAAGAGCTGAATAATAAAGTAATAAAATGGCTCTCAGGCAAAATAGAGTAAAACCAGAGGTAGCTGAGCCATAACAGGGTGTCAGTTTGGAATGCCAGAAGGGCTGGACATGAAAGATGGGGAAATAATTGATATGCTCATTAATTTTATTTTTTTTAATTGTCCTCCAAAATTCTGCATTATGGGCTGAAGGCTTCTGCGCAGGGAGGATGGGGACGGGGCTGGGGACAGATGCCCGCTCTCTTTGGGTCACTAGATGGCACAATTCTGGCTCTTTTCTTCCTCACTCAAAGGCATTTTACAGCAGGAACCCGGGAGCTACAGGGAGAAAATAGTTCTCACTGCCGTAGCAGCGGTTGGACAGAGTATTTCAGTCATTAATCACTTGTCCACAATATTTAACAG
The DNA here is from genome assembly GCA_013400175.1 of Phainopepla nitens. Classification (NCBI taxonomy): domain Eukaryota; kingdom Metazoa; phylum Chordata; class Aves; order Passeriformes; family Bombycillidae; genus Phainopepla; species Phainopepla nitens. The sequence goes on from VXBQ01005610.1 coordinate 805,723, forward strand.
ATGCAGAAAAGCAAACTGTGGGAGTCCAGCCCCAGCTGAGAGAGAAAACCTTGCATTCTTGGTGGAATTTTACTTTTCTCTCTTGGAAAGTTTATGAAATTACTCTAAATAGATGTGTCTAAGCTGGGACAAAGTCTTCAGCTCTTGGAGATGCATTGCTGCAGGTGTACACTGGGGTCTGAGCTTTGTAGCTACCAGGAAGGGTCTAGGCAGCCTCCAAAATCATTCCCCCATGCCCAAGGGCTGGTCCTGTTGGTGCTGCTGCCTTTTGTGCGTCCTTGCAGGAGAGCAGTGATTCCCCTCACAGGAGTCAAAGCAGGTCACTTGGCAAAACACCTTCCAAACAAAACCTGGATGCGGGCTAGAGAGAGGCAACACTCAAAGGCAATTTGGTTTATTACAGCCCACTGATGCTACCACGTGTGAGAAAAACACAGTTCTGCACTGCTGCTCCTGTCTACTGGAAATAATTCAGATCTACTGAATTCACACCAAAATCACATGGCAATGTCTGTGAAAAGGCAGGAAATCCGTATCTTGGGAAACATTGATGCAGCTGCAGTAGGAGGTAGCCTAGTTCACAAGGGCACAGTAAGAGAGAGCACTGATTACAGCTGGAGATGTTAAAAGCCCTCTGGGCAAGGCTGATGGAGGCAGGGAGAGGACGAGATGCTGCAGGCAGGAAAGGACAGCCATTGCAGATGTCATTTTTTTTATTTCCCTCACTTGCCTGTATCAAAATGGGAAATCAATAGCTATCTATAAGGCATGGAATCAACTTAGTGAAGATTTTACCTAAACACTTCACTGTTTTCCATAAGCTGCAACCAGCCAGATCCCTGGCAGAGTGCTGTCAGGGGAGAGGACAACGGGGAGCCCCAGTCCAGGGAAGCACCCTGGGGCAGGCACACAGGGAGGAAAGGTGCTACTCCCAGTTCTCAGCTAAATCCCTGACTCTCCCTGTACCTTGGGAAATGAGGACTGAGCTGCCCAAACATAGAGAAATACCCCTCGAAATCTAGTGAAAATACAGAGAAACCTAAAAAGCTGTTGAAACTGATGGATTAAATGTTGGGCCTCAGCTCAGCTGGAACTTGCAATTGAGCAAAAAGCTTTGGTAAGCCATCAATGGCCATCAGGAGGGGACAATCGGTCTATTGTCATTCCTAGTGAGCTGCTGCTAAATGGAATGCAGGTAGGTATTAAGGAAATACGTTAATAACTGAGCTCACCTGATACATCTTTAGCCTTAGGGACTGGTTGTGATTTTGAAAGAAAAGAAAAAGTCCTGTTTAATTTCTAGGAGGTTTCTTGCTAATAAATATACAATTAAACTAGAATAGATCTGCATTGTGACCTGATAATGAGCTAATGAGGAGTGAATCCTGCAGTCATGAAACCAGTGTCAGTATTAAATCAAATAGGGATTAACAACTAAATATTAACAACTGATCAAAACACCAAATAGCCTGTCAGCAGAATTTGAATAATGAAGCAGTGCAGTACTGGACTGGTTACAAAACATTAACCTAGCAAAACTAAGAGTTGCTGTGACCTTTTCCTGGTCCTCTTGTGCAGGAGATAGATCCTCAAAACCTACCATAGAGTTTGGCTGGAATAGAAGTAAGATTAAGGAATTAACTCTGATTCTATACAGATACTGAATAAGAAAGGCTCACAAGTGTTGATGCAAGGTTCTTCTTCATATGCAAAGAATATTTGTACATGAATTCTTTGCATGTGAAGTGTATTTGAGGAGGATGAGTTAAGGTAGTATTTGGGGTATGTGTATGCTCTATTTGTGTACCCCAAGGAGAAACACTGGGCTGGAGGGACTAAAGAAACTAATCCTTACATTCACCACTGATCAGGACATAGACATTCAGTGCCCACTGAGCCACTGCTTGGTGTGACCCACGTGTTGCAAGTCACAAAACAGCTCCCACCACCTTAAAACAAGCTGAAGACCATTAGGACAAAGGCCCAGAATTCTCTTTAAGTATTGAACAGGGGAAATCAGTGGTCTGAGATTTGTAATTACACCTGCATTTCTTCTCTGCTAAACAAGAAATAAATCTTCACAAAAATAACCTTTGTGCTCAGAAAAAGCTATAGAAAACAGCAGCAAGAGGCTGGCGGGCATCCCTGAGTGTTTGTGGGGAGGGATAATGTGCTGGCTGCATAGGCTGGGGAGTTTTTGATTCAGACTTGATGATGTTTTTGCTGGGTACCTCCTCCCCAGGAGCATCTCTGAGCTGGGTGAGCCGGGCTGAGGCTGCCTGCAGCATCTCTCCTCCCTCGGGGAGGCTGAGGGAGCATTTGCCTCTCTGGGCAGGAGCAGGGATGTGGGCAGTGGAGCAGTCACTGAACACAGCTCTGCCTCTGGGTGTATTCACCCTCCATCTCCTTCCCAGTGTGTCTCTGAAGGAGCAGGGGAGCAGGGACACAGCCCAGGAATCAGACCCAAAAATGTTCTGAGAGTTTCCCTGCCCTGGCAGAAGGTATCAGCAGTGTCAGCTCTCCTGCCCCAAAAACCCACAGAAAACACACTTCTGATGTGGCTGTAAAAACTTTAAAAAGAAACCCCCAAAAACCCAACAATAAAAAAAAAAAAACAAACCAACCACCAAGCTCCGAATGCACATTCCTGCAATAACAGACAAAAATTCCTGTCACCTCCAGATCTCTTTGTGCATTCTTGGTATAATCTGTGAATTCATCACATCGCTCATAACTCTTGTACTTGTCTCTCAGGACCTTGTAAAAAAGCCTCATCACCCCTCCTACTGTGTTTACATCTGTTTGATATAGCTCATCTGTTGGCAGTAACCGGCTCTCAGTTTGGCTGACATAAATGTCTGCCAGCCCAAGCAGCATGAACTCTGCAGGCATAAACTCTGCAGGCACGAGCAGCAGAGCTGCCACCAGGGCTCTTGCTGAGATGGTTGCGCTGTGGTCTGAGCCCTGTGGAGGTGCCTGGGCCTGCAGCAGAGCCATATGGACCTGCTGTTGTCCTGTCTGTTCCAGCCCCTGGGTGCTTCTCCACCTGGAGCCATGTCAGGGCTGGGTTGTGTTTTGGCCTTGCTGGTCAGTTCTGTGCTGCAGCACATGGTGCTGCTTCCAGGATAACCCATCAGAGGACTCGGTCCCTCATTTCCCATCATAGAGTTATCAGAAGTGCTGCTTGGGATACAGCTCACTCCATCCTCAGCCAGCCCATCATCCTCTGGCCCACATAACATGAGGTTTCACTTCATACTGACTGGGAGAAGGAAATCCAGCCTCCCCATTAAGCAGTCCACGGAGAAAGCCTACCTCTGGTAGTGCTTCAGCACCCACAGCTGTGCACACCCAGCTGACACTCCAGCTTTGTTTCTTCACTGCCCCACAGCAGATAAACCTCTGCTGGGAGACTTTTCTCAACCCTCAGTGTCCATGATATGGTGTGGTGCCCATGGTCAGAAAGAACTGAATTTGGACAGTTCCTACCAATCCTAAGAAAACTCTGTCTCAGCTTCTCTCTCTATTAAAGGCATGAAAGAATGTTCACATCCATCCTTAGGGAACATGTGAAGTCATACAGGGTTTTTCCTCCCCCACCCTAGTGAAGACCTGGCTGATGCTCTAACCTCATCCAGCCTGTGGCAGCCTGGATTGCAGCAGAGGACAGCAGTCCTGATCTAGGTTTAAATACCTTTTGATGGAAAGGGACAATAGATTTTACTATCATTTATCCTAGTTTCTGGCTAATGTAGATATATTGTAATGCACAAGTTCAAATTTTGGATCTTCACTCACTTTGTCCAAGCAATGTTTTTATTAAGCAGAATGAAGCTGGCAATTTCCAGATTTCAGTGAGTTTAGAGCATCTGTAGTGTACCTTTTAACACTGACTGAGAAGGACTGTATTTTTCAGGGAAGAATGCACCAGCATTTACAATCTTTTCTCAGTGCAGAGGTTCATGGACCGAAGAGAGGGTCTGGCATTTAACACAGCTCTTGTCTCCTGAAAAGCTCCCCAGCTGCCTGTAAGAGGGGCAGACCCCCGTGCTGAGTGCACAGGGTCCAGATGTCAGTCAGACAGTCATTCCCTCTCTTTGCCAGGATTTTCTCCTTTGTACCCTCTGTTGACACATTACCAGACACGGAACAGATCCATCTTGCAGTTTGAGAATCTTCATGCAGAACACCACAGTCTAATTCAGGAAAGGCTGATTTATCTCATTTCTACCAATAGTGTTGAGACAAATGCTGAAAAGAGTTTGTGTTGGTTATTTCAGTCTGTGCTTGTGCAAGTGGCCTCGGCACTCAAGACAAGAGGATTCCAGAAAGCAGGATCTTCTAATTTCTTGAAGGAAAGGTATTTTGAAGCTCTCATAATGCATACATTGTAGCATACAGTCGATCCTTGAAATTCAGCTCCATCTGTACCACAACCACAAGAGCTTGAGTCTCTGTGCAGTCCACTACAAATGAAAGCAGAGCTCTTTCTGGAGCACTTACCTCCTCCTCACACTCTTGTGTCCACTGCATACATTTTGGAGGTGGCTGTTTGCGAGGATGGAAAATGCGCGTTTGTTACGATGGTCGCAGCTGAGGAATAGCCTTTCCTCAAGGAGTAGGCAGAATGGAATCTTCCAGAACTGGTCTCTGTGAGGCACAGGGAGAGAAACAGGAACTGCTAATGAGTGCTTGGTGACTTCCAGCTGCAAAGTTTCGTTAATTAGGAAAAGCAGCACTCCAAGATGTGACATAATAACAACACACTTTACACCTTACACCTCAGCTCCACATGAAGACCTTGATGTGCTTTCTAGAGCTGCCAAAGACTATTCCCATTTTACAGCTGCAAATATCAGCACTGGAGATGAGCAACCATGCCAAAGGACTTTCCCCAAGCTGTGCACCTGTAGCACACCCTGAGCAATGGCTCTATCCCTGAGCCGTGCTTCAGCCATGCTTCCTCACCTCTGAAGAGATACATGCAGCACGTGAGCAGGGACCCGGACAAGAAGCAGCCAAGTGACCCCGCCATGCCGAGCCAGCAAGACCAACCAAACTTGTACTGGATGCCCAGGAACACGTTGTGGAAGAGCAGAGAGGAGCGCTCCACGTAGACATCCACAGCGTACCACACGGAGCCCGTGATGCCAGGGAGACCTGCGGGGCAGCGGGAGAGAGGTGCCACACACAGGACCACGAGGGATCAAACCTAAAGCTGTAGCTGCTGTCTACTGAGTCAGACTTCAGGGAGGGAAGACCTTCCTGCGACAGCAGGTTTTGGGCCCTGTCCATGCTCATCCTGTGGCAGATTCACCCTGGCTCCTGCTGATATCCTGTGCTGCCAGGCAGAGGCTGCACCTCATGGCTTGGCATTCCCACACACCTCCAGCACACTGGCAGCACTCGGGTTTCTGCAGCAAAAGGCAGGGAGCTCCTCCCCTCTCAGCTGCTTGTGACGTCTCCAGAATTTGATTTTCTGATCTGTTTTGATTTTCAGAACTTTGATGATGCTTTTCACACAAACTTTGAGTAGTGAATGGAAGGTGTTTAAAAGAGCCTCTTGATATGTTTTACATGTGCTCCCAGTGGCTGGGGTGAGTTATTAAATCTGCTTAGACTGAAAAAGAGGTAGCTGCTTCATATTGGTGTAAGGTCAAATGATACTATTTGGTACCTAGCTGGTTATTTAGCTTTGTATTTAAAATTCTCCCACTGGGTGTAACAGCAAAGCACCTCAGCTAGTTGAGTATTTATCACCGAGAAGGGACAGACATGTTATTAACCTTTTATTAGAGATCAGCTGCAGAGATTTTGGGCTAAGTGACTTGCCCAAGGTCACACAATCTGTGGTAGAGCCAGGAACCAAACCAGGGTGCCAGGACTTTCTAGTCCTTCAGCAATTGGTAGAGAGACCTGCAGCAAGGTCTCTTTGCTGTATCAACAATCTCGACTGCTCCACAGTGACACAGCAATAAATGGAACTCAGTCAACTCAAAGCCAAGTCACCTGGTCAAAACATGACCTGAAAGCAGATAAACTCAACTACATGCTGTTTGAGGCAGGTGGTGAATGGGAGAAGCTCCATTACACAAATAAATCAAATAAAGATCCTTTCTCCTACAGAAAATCACCAACCAAAATAAAAGAAGGCGTTTAATTCTTCTCCACTTTGCTAAAGGGTGTCCGACAGAATGGGGACACAGTGGGGAACTACCTGCAAGGAGCAACATAACCCCAGACACCAGGCAGATGCGCAGCTTGATGAGCGGCTCATCGGGAAGGAATTTCACACAGTCCAGTCCCAGGACCAGGAAGAGAAATCCAAACCCTGACAGGATGTCTGCTGTTATCATCATGGCTCGGGTCAGCACCAGCTTCACTGCAGGACAAAAGCAGATCATTCTAGTGCACAAGGAATGGAAATGTGGGCAGGTAATGGGGTCAGATCCCATAGGAACATTTTTTTTCTGGTGTTCAGTTTTTCAGCTTCCCCTGGGAGTAATACCTGACTGAGAGAAGAAACATGCCTCTAATTATCTGTCATGGAGTAGAACAGACACTCTAAGTCTACACTCAAGTGTCCCCACCACTTGCAGAAACATCTCTGACTCTTACATACCAGAATGCTCAGCGTAGATGGAGTCGTACTCATCACAAGTTTGGATCCCATCAAAAACGTTTGTGACACATTCCCACCACAGGCCACGGCATTTTGTACTCACCTGTGGATTGAGAAGACAAAAAAGATCATAGGTTAAAATATCCACCAACACAGCAGGTGGTCATCTTAGCCCTTCAACAGAAATCCTGGTCCAGTTACAATGATGGTAAACCAGAGTGTTTAGCTTGAAGAGAAAAAGCAGAAGGATGGAGGAAAAGGACAATGTTTTCCGTGTCCTACTAATGTTTTTACAATAGAGCAAAAAAAATACAGCCTGGACATTAGGAAAAAAAAGCCTTACCTACTTGTAAGGATAAAAACTTTGAAGGAAATTTCTGAGAGGAGCTGGGGGTGGCTGACCAAGAAGATCTAAGAGCAGGTTTGCTCACTCATTGCCAAACACTCGTCTAGGCTGAGCTGGGCAGGGCCATGGACCAGACAACCTGAGACTTTGCTGCCTGTGCTGCCCTTCCTCACACCATGCTCCTGATGGAGGAGGAGCAGCTCAGAGAGCGGGAGAGGGGTGCAGGGGAGACTGGATGTGAGCCCCTCTGCAGACACCTGGGGAGGGCTGCCCCCGAGTGACTCAGCTGTAAACACTGGCTGGAAAATGAGAGGCAGCCGGTGCTGATCCTGGCCCTGGGGCTCCTGAGTGCTGCCAGCCGTGGGACCATGCTGCCCAAGCCACAGTCATCACTGAGACATCCAGACTGGGGCAGACGATGCAGCAGCAGCATCACGGTTAATGCATCCTGGGCTGTCCTCAAGCCATAGATACCATTCCCAGCCCAGCCTTCCATGAATCACTTTACTATGGGAGGCGTTTTCATTACCAATGCAAATATGGCAACAAGCACCTCTAAAATATTCCTGGAATTGCTCATACAGGAGCAGAGTTAATGTCGGTGCAGCTTTGGACTGCAGCCCGCCCACTGCTGCCAGCGACACCCGCTGCAGTTAATGGAAAGAGAAACTCCTCCAGCAAATGAGTTTCATGCAGGGGAAGGGCACCAGGCTTCCTTGGATGATGCAATAAATTCTTTTTTCTTGCGCTGTGTAAATCACAAAGCAGATAATAACATATCTCAGACACGTAATAAAGTCTTATTCAGGATGTATTGAAGTCTGTAGCCAAGTGCAATATTTTCTCCACAGCACAATGTCTGAGCCAAATTGTGCACCTCCTCTGTGATACTGCTCTCTGGATCAAAGGTGAGGAAAAATGACTCGCTACTTCAGACTGGCAGAAGAGATACTATTTATATTTGAATGAAAATAATCTACAAGTTTTGTTTCATGAAGCTGAAAAGTGCTTAACATTTCTGAGAATTTCAGGGCATATTTAATGAAAAATATGATGAAAAATGAGAAGCAGTGATGGAAAAAACTAATTTCATTGATTCTGTGCTTTTCAAGAGAGCAGAGTCTTGTAAAACAATTTGTCATGTTTACATTCAATATATTTTTAGCATGGCCCTCTTAATGCAGTTGCAGGTCCTCTTCTCTCTTAACTCACCAATGTTCAGGCTGTGCTTGAAATCAGCATATTTTTATTAAATTACAATTTGTTCCACATGTATTTATATAATTTCTCTTTCAAACTACCACAGGCTTATTTATACTACTCTACATTCAGCTAATAATGTCACTTACTTCCTCACTTGCTGATATTATTACTATTTTTTAAATCTTGCAGCATCTACATTTAAATTATTTATAAAGAGACTAACAGGATTCCAGGCTTTGTCACCCTCCAAGCAAAACAGAGGTCTTAAGCACAACAGTTATGGTCTAGCTTGTGAAATAATCCCCTTCCCAGACTAACAAAAACTTGACTAATGTTTTTCGTTTCTTGGGACGTTTCAGTTGTCACTACTCCTGCTAGAGCCAGCATGGCAAAGCAGGACCCAGCCCACCTCCACACAGCCTGTGTGCAGCCAGAGATAAATGTCCTGTTGGTGCAGGAGGGATAGGAACAGGTGTCACTGCGGGGACCTGTGGCTGCCCTGAGCCTCTGCTGAGCTATTCTGGTTTCTGCTGCCAAGGGCCAACTCTTGCTCCCCTCTGCTTTGTGCACTGTTGATCCTTCTGGTTGTTAATCTGCTCCCAAGCCACCCTTGGGCATCTTCCCTGGCGCTGACAGCACAGACCTTCAGGCACACAGGAACTCGCTGCTGCAAAGGGGACAGAGGTCAGGGCGTGGGGCAACACGTGGGGACATGGATTTCCCCATCCCATGGCTGGACCCCTGCACCATGCTGGTAGCACTAATTCCCCATCACCTCTCTCCCTGTGGCAAAGCATCACAGCCATGCTCCTCATCCCCCACTCCGATTACGAAACACGTTGCCACGACCTGCTTTCCCTAACACAAGTGTGCATGTAAAACATGAGCTGCATAATTACTGTAATACATATAATTATATCCTATTCATAATGTATAATTAATATTAAAATAATTCTCATACAGGAAAGAAAGGAAAATTATAGAACAAGCACACACTTCTCCTTCTGGGGAAAGCGGAGAAGACAAACACGTAAGCGATGTTAGTCACAGTGCTTTACCGCACTCCGAGAAGGTGCCAGCAGACAATGATTACAAGCCCAGCTTGAGAGTAAAACAGGCAGCGTTTAACAGTAGTGGTGGTATTTATAATCCACTTGCAACAGGGAGGGACTGTCTACACAATACAGCACTCGTTGAGAAGCAGATTGTGAGATTTTTCCACTACAAACTACCGCAAAAATTGACCCAGCCCTGTCTTGATGCTTCACAGGGAGTCACCAACTTAAACAACTTTCTGTATGGCCATAACCTGTTGTTTCTGAAGGGAGGTGAGGGGCTATGAAAGCTGAGTCAGGGCCCTTGCAGCCTCTCAGGAGGTGGCTGCTCCTGGCACTCCCTGGCCTCTTCTTCCTGGGATGCTCCTCTGCAGTGGGACCACAGTGAGGGCTTCATCCTCCCCAGCTGCCGGGGGCCAGGGCCAAAGCCAAGCAACCAGCCAAGAGCCAGCAGCTGCTGAAGGATGGAGTTCCCTTCTCCCGGAGTCAAAGTTGCCTAACTTACCCTTTTTCCAGCTGAAAACAGGAGTCATTGTGGACTCTACGCCTTTCTGGCCGTGGACATTCCTCTCTGTTTAGAGAGGCAGTGAGTCATTAGGGTCATTAAGGAGATCAGTGGTCAGGTATTAAGGCTGGGGGCGTTTTGCTCCTTTATTTAGTATTCACACTCAGAGCCGGAATGTGAGAATAGTGGTTGCTAATAACCAAACTGGGTGTTAATGGAGCGCTTGGGACAGCCCATCACAGGTGCCTTTGCGCCCGGAAGAGAAGGTTACACAGCCTCAGGGTAATGGACCGTTCTTTACTGGACTCACTCTGCTCAGGAGCTGGGTTTCCCTCATCTGGTTTTCCCCCCAGCTGGATTCCCTTGGTTCTTCTGAGTATACTGATACCTTCATCTGAGTACTTCCCGAAAGGAATCTGAAATATCTCGCAAATGAAGAGTCATGTCCCATCCAGCATCACTGACTGCACTCTATTTGGCCTGTAAAGAGGCTCACTGAGCAGACACGCTGACCACCAGCAACTGCACTGCACTGGATCATCACCTCAGCACTTACCCCACCTTTCAGGTTTTCTGAAAGTCAGATTGTCAGGATTTCTTGTGGCATAGAGAGAAAAAAAGTTTTTATTTTAATTAGAATTATCCCTTTTTCCTTGGATAATTCATGTGCTGCATGTGCTGCAGCTAAAGGCTGCATTGCAATCACTGAGTGCAGAGGAGCTTGTGGTTTCATATCTGCTGGGTAGCAGATAGAACGTTTCGCCCGATACATTCGGCCAAACTTTCTGTCCTGGAAGGTTTTTCACCTTCACTGCCTAAACTATCCAATTTGCCAGAGAGCAGATTCCTACACTGTGGACATGCAGCTTAAATGTACAGAAATGAATGGCTGTGCTGGGAAGAAAATTACAAATTTGCAGTATTGAGTGCTGGAGAAACAGTCATGATTTGGGGCCTGGAGTCTTTGGGGCACACCTTGCCTGTAAGCAGCAATCTGCTCCCTTGTTTGCAGTTAACTTTTGCCAATACTTTTCTCTAATATGAGAGTGCTATGATCCATGTGAGTTCCAGGAGATATTGAGTCCCCATGCTCCCCTTAAATTTCTGATAGCCCTGTAGCTCAATGGCTACAGGTTCAGAAGAAGACTTGTAGAGCACAGCTGTACATGCTGGATGTCTTCACCAAGAAATCTGACCTACAGAACTAGAAAAAATATCCATGCAGGCTGGAGATACAGGATAACTCCTCTCAAGTACATGCACATTTAAAACTAGAGTTTGTAGATCTTTCCTGAACTTACTAAGTAAGAGCATAATCTGGATTAAAAAGTCTGGCAAAGAGAATTACACAAACTACCACTTTTCTCCTGCTCTTGCCACAGTAATTATTTTCATTCTTCTCTGCTTTCATCCAGCACAACAGCGAGAAAGAATATGAGAATGGAGTGGAGCAATGATACCAGGAATAAACTCTCTCTAGGACACACTTGTTTTGGTGATGAGGCTCTCCTCACCCCAGTCTTACCTCCAGAGAGTCATCAGCATTCACCATCCAGCAGTCTGTCCACGTAGATATTATCAAAAACCCAGCAGAGAAAAAGGCAAAAAAGCAGCCCACATATTGGAGGAAAAACTTCATGCCAGCAGGTGCTCAGCACATCCAGGGGAGTGCAAACAACAATGCCCAGCCTTGTTCCTAAAGCCAGGGTAGAGACAGAGTCTCAGTGTCCCAGGTGACCAGCACCCTCTGGCAGTGACCATGAAGAGCAGGACCTCCTCACCTGTGCAGATGCCATCTGGTAGTGATGGCTGCAGGAGCAGTGCTCACCTGCCAGGGGTCAGGAGGAGGGCGAGAGCGCCCACGGGAGCTGCTGCAGCCAATCCGCCCTGCACTGCAGCTCTTGTCATGCCTGACTGAAGAGAAATGGGGCTCTGCAGAAGTGACATGCAGGTGACTGGAGCCCGGGCCTGGCAGGGGAGGCAGGTATCATGGCAGGTTTTGTCAGAATAGGGATTAGAAAAAAGAATCAAAACTTGTTCTCCAGGGCAGAAGTTTCGAGCACGGCTGAGACACAGAGAGGAGCTCTCATGTGCACACACACATTTATTGCTGTTCAAAGGTTTATGCCTTAGCAGGGAGCAATTATAAAGTGTCTTGGTGTAGATCCCAGGTTGTTACCTTCTTGATCTCTGGTGCAGTGATGATCTAGTTCAATGCAGAAATGTCACCAGGGAGGAAAAGGAAAAGGTAGCAGTCATGGGCCTTCAGAGCCAACATCCACCCCCATTCCAGATACAGAACCCTATATTGTGAATTTAGGTCAAACCTTGATACCTCTCATGCCCTTGCCTTAATTTTTTTCATGGCATAAGTACAACTCCCATGTGGAAATATTAAAGTTTTCAGACTAGTGCCAGTCTGGAAGATTTCAGCTGGTTGGAATTTCCCTGCTTGCTTATGCTGACTGCAAACTCAGAGCAGGGGTCACACAGGCTGCCAGGGGCAGAAGGCTGGGGCCTCTGTAAGAGGCTTCTCAATGTGTTCTCTCATGCAGTGCTGAGAAAGCCACCAGGGCTCCAGAGCACCTTTCAGGAAAACCAAAGTGGAGTGAGACTAGAAATTCTCCCCACCCCAAAGGTACAAATGCAAAGAAACCATGGCATCCTCAGTGATCGTTATTTTTGAAAATAAAGAGAAGCAATAACGGGCTGGAGACCTGCCTTGAACGGGCAAATATTCGACGCAGGGCAGAGGAGCAGACTCTTGCTCTGTGTTCAGCCTTGCTCCCAGCCGCCTGCCCGAGCTGGCAAGCGTCTGTCATCTCAGCCGTCACCTCCAGATGGAGCCCAGCGGCCCCTTTACAGAGCTGCTCAAAGCTTCCGCTGTCCGGGATTCCCTTTCAAATGCCACAGCAATGAGAAGTTTATTCCTACAATAGATAACCCGTATAATTCCAGTCATAACCTCATGAGGCGGTTTTGCTGACAGATCACAACTTTTACCCTCTTTGCCAGGCTAGCTCCACTCCTCCGAGGTCACTCTGTGGAACAGGTCCCCAGCACATGCTTTGGGAGGCTGAAGTGGAGAACAAAAGTCCCAGATTATAAAACCAGGATATGCAGGAGGCTCTGCTGCTTCAGCTTTCTGCTTTCTGTTTCCTTATTCCATTTGTAGAAGCTGACAAGTGAGGAACTTTTCTTCTTCCATCTTTCCCAGGCGCAGGTCTTGATGTGGTTATGTGGATATGATGCTTTCTTCTGAGTTTTCTGGTATCCAAATATCTGGATAAGTCAAAGAAACTTTCGTGATTTTCCCTTCATGGGTTTCTGTGACAAGAGTAGCTTTGTGTTTTCAACAGTTCAGAACCACGGGGACATGGCATTGGCCACACAGATCCCATAAAGGATAATGACTTTCATTAGCACATATATGTATATAGATTGCATTTGTGTGAGACAGGTACTGACAACACACATCATCTTCCTGTATTTGTCTTGTACCATGTCCATTAACCTCTTTCAGCACTCATTTTTAAAAAGCGTCCTAATCAGTTGTTATTAGTGGCTACTCAGAAAAAGTGGTGTGGTGAGCCAGAAAAGGCCTGAAAAATCTGATACAGCCTTCCCACAATCAGCATTAAGTCCTTAGCAGTGTCAAGACCAGAGTTTAACAGCAATAGAGCCTAGATTAACCAGGAAATGTATTAAAGCCATATGAATGTCCTTGCTTTCTCCTTCTGTCCTGTACCCAAATGCAAGCCGCTGTCAGAGAGGATAAGCATAGTGGAAAAAAGAGGACATTTTCTCTTATTTGGTGCAGGGTGAAAGTGTCTCAATACAAGAATGACAGAGGTGGAAAGTGAAAATCTTCCATGGTAATAGCCAGAGAGGTGTTTCTAAGATTTTGTGATGGGCACATCATACTGTGTTCTTCCAGCGCAGCCCATCAAATGGCCATGGATGTCAGACCAAGAGGCAAACTCCCCTAAGGGGAGGAGGCAGCACGTGAGGCACCAGTGCTGCCTGTGCTCCACTCCATCTCTCCACGGCTGTTGTTGTAGTCCTGGTGATGTCTTGTTTATCTTCCGCATGCCCAGCAATGTGCTGCTGTCCCAGCTCCTTCCACCTCCCCCTGTCCACCTTCCCTGCAGGGCAGGGCAGGTGAGTGACCCTTCCCAGAGCAGGATGCCAGTGCTTCCCTGGCCATGAGTCACTGGGGACAGGAAGTGGCTCCAGCCATTTGCATCTAGCTTGGGGCTCTGGAGCATCCTGGCCAAGACAGAAGAGCAGGTCAGGATCCTCAATTTTCCCTGGTGTAAGACTGCTCCGGAGTGTGCAACACAATGAAGATGGTTTGTGGCTTTTCATCGGATTGAAGAGACCAATCCAGTATCTGAGTTTGTGTCTCCAAACACACTCACAGAATCTGCTGTGGTTGCTAGAAAGAAAACTATATTCTTTATTTATAGAAAATGGCAAGATACATGTTTAATGCTCTATTTAAAACAAGTCAGCATCTTCTTGAAGCAAAGTCTGTAGCAGTTTCTCATCACGGTCTGCTTTCCTAACTTGTGTGACAGATGTCCCCTCAGCTTCAGAAAACAGCTCTCCCAAAATAACCTCTCAAGATGTCTTTGTATAGCCCAAAACCTGGCTGACATGATTCAGGGTAGCTTTCCAGTGAATTTGTAGGCTGTACTACATATGCTAACTGTGCTTTGACACTAACAAAAGCATTAGGGTATCCTAATATTTTACTGTCAGGGCTTGGCCTTGTCGGGCTCTTACTCTGCATGGTATCGGTGCAGCAAAACTTTGCTAATGTAAGAGTTTTATCACCTTGACTACACTCAGTCCCAGCTCAGGGACAAATGCACCATGGGTCGATTGCTTTTATTACTCATTAACACAAGGTGGTCTGTGCTCTGTTGAAGCCAAGCTATTTATCTTAGAGAGAGAGAAACTACTGCCAGTCTTGAGAGGTGGTTGTCACCAGTCTACTGACAAAAGCATTTCTGCAGCAACACCCCACTGAGGTTGCAGTCCCATGAGCATAGAAGGGTGGTGTTCTGCCTGTACTTCCTGTGTCTAATATATAGTGTAGCAGAGGGCCTGGAGCGAGAAGGAAGTGGTGATGCTGTGCATTCATGCATGAAATACAGACCTCTCTGTAAACAGGCAAGCAGCCCGTGAGGTGACTCGAGTTCAGGCCCAGGGGCTTGTCCAGCAGGAAGGGCTCAGGAGCTGGAGGTGGTGGACAGCTTTGAAAGGGGCTTCCCTAAGAGCTCTTCTCTCCATGGGCTTGTCTGCCCAACCCTTCCCACTCCTCCCTCCTGGTTGTACCCCCTCCATTTTCCTGCTTCACACGCCACCATCCGTGGCCTCCAAGTGTGTTCACTTCCAGAGCAGTGCTCTGTGGATGTGAGATGTGTACACAGATAAATTACAGAGCAGTGTGTAATGTACCCCTCCAGCCATGCTCATACAGTCACAAAACCTTGAGAGTTAGTTTGGCTTTAGCTCCCCAAGGGAAATAGCAAGACTTCTGAACAGCCTATGATTTTTCAAGGAGGCAATATACAAGATTAAAGGAAAATAGGAAAACAAAGGCATGTTCAAGTAGGTGAGAGATTAAAAAATTTTTAAGTAAAAACTGTGTTTGTACGCGTGTGTGTGCGTGTATATTATACACACAGGTATGATGCTTGCACACACTCCTTTAAAGCAGCTTTTTTCGTCACTCCAAAGCAATAAATGCTAAAACAAGCATTTCATTACAGTCTTTTCAAGTTCTCAAAGTACCACGTTCTCCTCAGTACAATAAATTTAGCTTTATGGGTGCCTATCAAATCCCACACCTAAGAAACACATAATCCCAATGATGTATTACTAACCCCATTTCAGAGCTGGGGAAAACGAGTCCCTGACTAAGCGCCTTTAGACCGAGAGCGAAGAGTCGCAGTCCCGCTCCTCTTAGCAGCAGGGCGGGACTCTCTGCCTGGGCGTGGTGAGATCCTCATGAGTGAAAAGGTGTGTGACCACCCGGCTTTCCTCAAAGCCGCCAGAGAATACGCGCTGCCCGTCTCTGCATACCGGCTCCACGCAGGGGTGTGCTGGCAGGGGAGCGGGGTGGTGGATCAGACACACCTTGTCTCGGCACGTCACAAGTTCCAGTCCACAGCCCTCGTCCCCAGGCACCCCGGGGGGGGTGTTGATGGCCTGCCACGTCCCTGCGGCGTCATCCTCATCCAAGCGTGCCTTTCCCAGCACGAGCCTGAACTTTCCCGTGCGCTGATACCGAGGTGATTAAACGCAAGTGAAGCAGCAGCCCTGTGCCACTACTAGCAGCGGCGCGGGAAGGGGAGGGAGAGCAGCGTGAGCGTTTAGCAGTCTCCAGAGTACCCGAGAAAAGCACAGGGAGAAAGGTGACGCGGGGGAAGGGGCCCGGGCGGCAGCTCCCCGGGGACACCTTAGCGCAGAGGGAGGGGTAAGTGCGCTTCGCCCTGCAGGGCCCTCCTGGCTGGAGTCCAGCCCACCTGTGACTCATATCACAAGAAATATCCGCTTCAGACCTCTGTGCCTCTCGCTGATACTCACCAACCTGCTTATCCGAGTGACGAAAGACCCTCTAGAGACTCATCGAGAAAGGGATGAAAGTAACTACGGGGTTAGAAATGCACAGTTTGGTAACAGGATGTTTGGTCTGCTATAAAAAGCCCAGGAGGACAAGAGCTGAGGCTCGGAGAGAACAGTTGCTGCTGTAATTCACAGACCGTGAACACAGGAGAGTTTTGAGATCTGGTTAGATGAGTGGGGGGCAGGTTTGGGTACAGGATCTGCAAGGAGTTTCTCTGCAGAACTCTGGGGCTGTGACTCTCTTAAAATCAGTGTTTGCCCACCTGCTTGGCATCTGTGCCTACCGACACACTCACTGTCCACAGACCGTGAACACAGGAGAGTTTTGAGATCTGGTTAGATGAGTGGGGGGCAGGTTTGGGTACAGGATCTGCAAGGAGTTTCTCTGCAGAACTCTGGGGCTGTGACTCTCTTAAAATCAGTGTTTGCCCACCTGCTTGGCATCTGTGCCTACCGACACACTCACTGTCCTGTCCTCTCCACATCGGAGTCTCTCTGTGCGCTAAGAAAAGAAAGTACAGCGTGTCCTTTCCCTCTTTCTTTTACCCTGCCTCTATTCTGCCTTGGTGGTCCTGGTCCATGTAGGGCCCAGTTTCTGTTCTGTATGAAGATGTGTTGTTCCTCACCCACGCTCTTCCAAAGGAGATCGTCCCTCCCCCTTTTTCAGCCTTAAAGCTTCATTTGCACCTTCTTTGTCAGCAGCGCGGGGCGTGGGCTCCCGGAGCGCTCCCGAAACACCCGCCGGCAAAGCCTCCGTGTACATCGGGCTTAAGGGAGAGTTTCACGAGCAGAGACGCAGCTGTGAGAGAAACACCCCCATCCTCTGACCTCCAGCCAGATAACTGGGGTTTTAAACTCCCTCCAGGCACTGAAATATGACCTTGGGTTTCCAATGTGCTCTCCCAGTCCTAGCGATAAAGGGCGTGTTGGAAAGCCCAGGGAAGAAACTCCTTCCCTCCTCCTCTGCCAACACACAGCTCTGCTTTCAGTGCAGATGGGTCCTGCACTTAGCCAAGGCTTTTCAAGAGTTTCATTTCCTTGCGGGCATTAGAATAACTGGCCACATTTAAATACTCTTTAAGTGTTTAGCCCTGCCCCTCACTGAAAAATCCATCCATCTGTGTCATAGCAGGGGCTACTGAGTGCTTTGGAAATACCTGGCTCTAGTTTGAGTATCTTAAAGAGGACTGACCCCACTGAATGTCAATCCCATCCTTCTGCTCCTCTCAGTTTCCAGAAACAACTACTTGTTGGAAGATGGTTGTGTAGGGCCAGAGTACCTCTGAGGATGCTGAGCAGTTGTTAACTGTTTCTAGCATGTCGAGAGATTTCCTACAGCACAGTAATCTGTGTATCTTGAATTTTTCCAGTGTCCGAGGACAGCACAAATATGTTTGGTCTCATTGATCCCCACAGGGATTCCTAGCAACGTGTGAAAGGGACTAAGTTCAGCAACTTGGAAAATATGTGAAATTTCATCTCCTAATCTTTACGTTGCCCCTAACAGTGTGATCTTGAAATCTGGCAAGAATTTATGGCAGAGCATTTCTAGGAAGGACACTGGATCACTTTATCTTCCCAGCACCAATTATCTGACATGTCATAAGGTCTTAGGAAAAGGGCAGAGGTTGTGGTCCAGGCACAAAAAGGTGAGACATAGCCATACCCTGAGATGAGAATCTTTGAGTAATTTCTAAAGTGCTGAGTACAGTTTGGGCTTTTCCTTGACGTGAAGGTTGCCCCCAAAACCAGACTCACAGGTACTTGATCTTGATGGCTCGCTTGGTCAGTGGTTGGGCAATGTAAATGGTGGTAACTGACTTCACAGAGGTAATTCTGTCTTCAGGACTGTCTGAGCAGCAGTTCCTGTGGAGAACCTCAGATGTAGTCATTAGGCATCTTCTCCCTATCTCTTTGTAATATCATTCCAATGCCCCCTTCCTCCCTTCATCTGATTTCAGGAAGAGCAACCTGAGGTTATTCCAAAGAGGAAATTTTTTGGTGGTGATTCTGAAGGTGATCAGATTCTTGACAGTCTCAGAAAGTTCATTTTATAACTAGGGCATCAAGTTCATAAATGAGCATGGGCACCATCCATCATTGAGTTCCTGGAGGACACTTAGTGAGATTTGGGTAGAAAAGTGATTCTTGCTGTAACTGGCCTTGGAGGGTCATGACCAAGACCTTGGAAGCATCAGGAACATGATGAGAGCAAGCAGGATGGGTAGATGGCAAGGATTAGGTCTTTACAGAGCCCATCTCCTGGAAATGCCCTTAGCAAACTCTTCCATGGATGGTCCCAGGGATGATTTTCATCTTGTCAGGACCTTGGTGCACATCTCTCATGGCTCATGCACTGACACACATATGGATCTCGTGAGCACGACACACACACACACATGGATCTGCCTCCCTCTCAGTCTGGCCTGGGTCTCACTTACTGTCCTTGTTTCCCCTCTCTCTATCCTGGGACTGTGACAGAAGGAACTGCTGGGCTTCACGTGTTCCTAGCGGCACATGGTGGGGAAAGTGGCCACACTTTGTGGTTGACCCTTCTGACAGGCACACTTTCCATCTGCCACGTCACTGCTGAACCTCTTCCCCAGATGCCTCACCACACCTGTCCCATCGTGACACCATGATTAGTTTCATATATTTTGAAAATGACATTTGTTGTTGATATGATGTAAAGGTATCTACAACATTTATCTCCCTACTTTTCCCATCATTACCTCTCTAGTACTATGAAACTCATTGTTTCCAGGAATTTGATTATGTCTGACTTTTGTTTTCTATCTGGCCTCTGGTACAGAATGTCCAGTGAAAGAACAATACTAAAATAGAAAAATTGAAAACAAAATAAATCCTACCATACGGGTCAAATCTCTTGGCCTCCAAGGGTTGGGTTTTGTGCCATGGAATCTCTGTCAGAGTTTTGCTTTGGGAAACAACACATGAGCAGCCAAGTGCAGGACCACCTTTATTTCCCAGCAGCTCACTGCCTTGGATGGGCAAGCCCTGAGATCTGAGATCTGAGGGTAATGACACACAAAGTACAGTTTTACACATGCCAAAACCACTTATTAACTGACGAGAAAGATTCCAGTGTTTTTGAGGCATTCTGAGGCACAGTCTCAGGCCCTGTAGTAATTTGTTGGTTGCTGATTCAGAAGAGAAGAAAAAACAAAGGTAACAGGTGAAAACTGAGAAGCTGGGGAGGAGACAGGATTCCTTTCAGAGCCCTCACTAGAGAAGGGTTTGGAGGAGAAGTCAGGAGTTCAGGCTTCCGCACACAACTTAAGTGTGTTACACATAAGCACGTTTTAGCTACAGCCAGATAAAATCCATCTTGTGAAGAGTGGAATTAAACTACTCCCAGAACTGTAACCTTATTACAACCGGTGGGAAAATATGAATGTTTGAATGACTGCAAGAAGAGGGTTGATTATTAGCTTGGTTTATCTCCAGCTGATTAGGAATTCCAGGTCATGTCTGCTGACCAAACATAGATAGGTTTATGCTGTTTCTGTCCCCAATATTTGAGAATGAACAATTACTACAGCCTATTTTAAATCATATTTTCAGAATATATTCCCTGTGTGTAATCAGTATCAAATAAATCCTGTCAGTCCCTCCAACACATGCTACCTCCATCAATCACAAATCTCAATACCAAAGAGGATATCTGAGCTTTGCTGCTGGAAATGATGGGTTCAATTCATCTGTGTAGATAAAAGCTCTAGTTTTGGTGCTGTTCACTGCCCTGTGGTTTATGGGCAATGGGAGTCATTTGAAGGAAGTGTTCTCCAACAACTTTTTTGTAAAACTTTATACTGAATGGCAGCCCTGCAGGAGTGAGCAGCAGATGAGGGGTTAAGCTTTCCTCGTGCTGCTGCCCTCTCCAGCCCTGCAAGCTGTGATCTTTGGCTGCTTCAGCGGCTACCATGGTCAAACACAGTCTGCCCCTCACTGCAGACCAGGCTGGACACAATCCTGACTAATCCCAGGGAAGATTTGTGGAGGTCTTAGACCCTCCTGACTTCTGGGCAAAGAAATCTGGGCGCTGTCTGCAAAGCAGTGCTTGGAGCTAAGGTTCAGCAGGGGTGTTTCTCCTGGGCGGATGTGGAGGAGTAAGTGGGAGAGAGAGAAGAAAAAGCAGCCTGTAGATAAACAAAAAAGTCTTTTTAAGGTTTTTCTAGACAATGTAAACCTGAGCTAAACACGTGTTCCTACCAGTCTGCCCTTTTCCTCCAGAACCTTGGGGACTTCAAATGAAACAGCAAGTCACAGGGTTCAAAATAAACAAGGTGTTGCACTTTCCTGTGAAGCATGGAGTAAATCTGCAAAACTCCTTCCTGCAGAATGCTGCAAATTCCAAAAGTTTAAAAAAACAAACAGCTGAATTTATAGAGGGAAAATCGAGTGAACAAAGTTAAAGTTAAAAGTACTGGCACTGGCTCAAGATGTTTTCAGACATGGATCAGGGCGGGCTGTAAGACATTTTGGGGAAGGGTCACTGTTCTTGCATTATCTCCTGGCTCTACAACCAGCTGCCAGCAGAAAGATGGGCTGGAGTGCTATTGTCTGGCCATTCCCATTTTCTGGTCCGGTTTTGAAGCTTGTGCCTTCCCTCTGAAACCAGAATAATGCAGCTGTGCCTGCTCTGCACACCTGCTGCTCTGTGCACCTGCTCATACTTATAATACCTTCTGATCAGATGTTTACCCTTATAGACGAGTTTTAGCTCACGAATGAATTCAGGGGAGTCTGAGGGCAAGCTTTAGTGTATGGAAGGACAGAGAAGCACACATGAGCCCTTGCTTCCCATCACAGGCATGCCCAGTGAGACCTTCCCCAAGAAATGTCTGGGTGAAGAGGAAACTAGGCTGCTCACCTGCAAGTCCTGGCAAGCGTTAAAGCTTGTTTTTGCCAGAAAAGGAAACAGGTATCGTTTACTACCCACAGAGCTGAGATCTCTGCTGAGCACAGCGCTGAGGCTGCTCTCTGAGTCACAGCCCCCAAGGGAGCGGCATGACCAAGGCGTTGAGGTTTGGCCGGTGCGGCCAGGGCTGTGGCACACGAGGGCAATCTCTCCGAACAATTAGAGGAGTCTCCGTACCTGCAGACAGAAACATCGCAGTTTGATTTCAGGGACTGTCTGTAAACACTCCTCTTCTCACTTGGTCATGCTATTGTAAAGGACAAAAAATTCAACTCACATGTTTACTTAAGAGCAGGCAAATCCCTAAGAGCTGTCACTATGAGAGTACCTTTAGCCTAAAGAATACAGGGGAGATTGCGACACCTTGGATAAACCCAGGTCTTTCAGCTGAGATTAATGATCTGAAGGAACGGTATTTCCCGAATGTCAGGTAAAAAAACTCTTTGGGACTTCCACTGAAAAAAAAAAAAAATCGAAAGAACTTCAGGCAGAGGAGGAACAACAGTGATTAATTATGGAGTAAAAAGAGGTTTTATTTTGCCCTTTGAAGCAGAGCAGAAAATCATCCAAGAAAAGAAATAAGATACTTCGTTTCTCAAAGAAAGAAAAGAAGTTCAGAAGAGGAGACTGGGTGCTCTTAGGGATACTGTAAAATCCACTGCAAATTCCAGAGCACTGAGAACATTGATGAGTGATGAAGGGGAAAAGTGGAGTTTCAATGTTTATCGTGCTATGTAAATTCCTTGTAATGATTCTACAGAAATAGTTTCTGGGTTTTGAAATCTTTCATGAAACATTAATAAAAAGTATCAACCTCAAATTGCCCCTAGAAAGCAGAATACAAATTGGGTGTTCATGAGGCTGGCACTGTGCATGAGGGGACTGTGTAAACTCTGTGTACAGATTGTCAGGGATGTTCAGTGGTCAAAGAGACACTGGCAACTTGTGCTGCAGCCTGTGAGGACTGCAGGAGGGCTGAGAGCACATGAATGTGTGTCCTTATTGCCTTTCATTGGCTTTGTTTGACCCAAGGCCACTCTGTCACCCAGTGCACAAAGTGTCACCCAGTGTCACAGTGCAGTTGCACTGCCCAGTGCAGCACCATCAGGGACAGAGGAGCAGTGGCATGGCTGTACAGCCCCCCAGGAGCACAGCATCCATCTCCAGGCAGGTGTAGGCTGGAATCCCACAGTAACCCCCACAGAATATTGCTGTCTCCAGTCTAAGTTCTGTGTCCTCCTGGAAGGGGAAGAAACTGAGCACAAATGTTGTCCTACTGTATGAGCAAGCAGTCAGACTCACACTGCAGACAATTTTGGCACAAACTGTCTCCAAAGTGCCACCAGGATAAATTCTAAGACAAATCCTAAGTCAAATTTTCCCAAGGACAGAGTGGCCATGAATTTCAGTCCATCCAAGAGCTAACAGCATGGTCAGGGTGCTACAACATGCATCACATGTTGGTACATGCATTTCCCCAAGATCACTCTTGATGTCCCTCCCAGTACCAGTGCAATCGCATCACTGGTACCCAGGACTCCTCCCTGTACTTTCCTAGAAGGTTCAGTATAAAGTCCAAGACCTTCCCATACAGAATGATCTCTTCCCCCTCCTGGCTGCTCATAGCCTGCAGACAAAGGATCTAAACCTCCTAAAAGTGTCTTGGTAACTTTTAACTCTGTCCGGAGCTGATCTTGCACTGCAGGAGTCAGTGAGGAGCTGCCCAATCTGTCGGGGTGGGGGCTCAGGAAAGGGGTGAGTCAGTTCAGTGCTCTGAAGCACCAGGAACACTGCACATTCCTTGGAAGATGGACACTGTTGGACTGAAATGACTACACAGATGTCAGTGATCAAATCCAGACACTCCTAACTCCTCAGGTTCACATGAGTTTCTGCCCTGCCTCTTTACCAGGCAAGGAGTTGTTTCTCACAGGAACCAGCTCCAACAGCCAGCACCAAGCTGGTTTCCCTGCTCTCTGTATCAGAGTTCTTCATGAATACACAGATAAATGCATCAATTTTGTTTTCTTCTTTTTCACTCCGAGAAGTAGAAAACTGTGGTCCACAGAGGCACAGGAAAACACCATTTCTTCACATGCAGAATCACAGCTCTCTAATCCTCCAAAAGTGGAAAAAGACATAATTAGAAAAGTTTGCTACCAGGCAACTGGGGTGGATTTCCTCACACGAGCACTGCTGCCCGGACGCTGGAGACCTGCAGCCACAAGTGTTTTCAGAGCAAACCAGCCTTGCTTTGTCTCCTTGCTCCTTGCTGGTGGAGCAAGATTGCGGTGGCTTTTCTCTCCTTTGACCCCCCCTGGCATTGCACAGGACAGGTCAGGTAATCACGAGTCTGTTTGTCTGTTTGCAAATCTCAGGAAGCAGGTCCAACAAAATCTCCTAAGCCATCAGAATGCAGCAAAACACGGTGTCAAAACAATGCAACCCCATCCCTACCTCCATCAGGACCATTATCAGGAATTATCACCTGTTTATCTCGGAGTTTGGGATTACAGCAGGTCCAGGCTGAAGGACCCCTCCATCCAGCCTGCGGTGAGGGCAGGCAGCACCACCCAGTCCATGCCGTGCCCTCTGAAGGAGACAGCATTTCCTCACTTTGCCTGTTCTGAGTCCGGATGTGTCAATATTCAAATATTCGTGCAGGAGAAAGGGAAACTACAGTAACTGGACAAACACACAAAGAGAGAGGACACTCCTTCCTGGTCTGTAATCCCCTGGTTCAATAAACTTTAGCAAATCACTGAAGTGAAATTTCTCTCAGTAATGTAGAGGTGTACAGAACACTGTCTTTATTAAAACGGTAGGTTCAAAAGTTTGGATTTGTATGTGGATGATGAGTGTTTGCACAGCTGCCTCTCTGAAAGCCCTTCAAAATCAGAATACTCATAATTCCCATGATTGCTCTAGTGCCTCCTCTGTAGCTGGTTATCCCATGTGTGGTGCATGTCCAGGAGCCAGGCAGTGAACCTGCCAGGGGGAAATGTCCCCCTGCCTTCCTGGCGGCTGTGAGGTGGGCTGGGGAAGGCACTCACACACACAGCAGCTGGACAGGTGGCACTGGCCCTGCCCGCCGTGCTGGCCCCCCAAGTTTACAGCTCCAGCAGGGGAGGGACAGCAGCGGCTGCCAGTCCCCAGGAGGGCGAGTGGGAGCTCAGGCTCTCAGCACCCCCAGCTCGAGGAGGGGGCAGACCCACGGGCACGACCAGGGCACCCCTTTGACGTGCCAAAACATCTAGGGGTGCCAACACAGCCACCCGTGGGGGACAGAAGGGATCATTGCATGAGGGCTTTCTCCAAAGGAAGAGGCGGTGCAGGGCAGTGGTCAGCAGGGCCGAGCCCCGAGGGCCGGTCACTCCGGCCGTGTCCGGGCTGTGCGGGCAGTGCTGGGCAGTGGTCAGCAGGGCCGAGCCCCGAGGGCCGGTCACTCCGGCCGTGTCCGGGCTGTGCGGGCAGTGCTGGGCAGTGGTCAGCAGGGCCGAGCCCCGAGGGCCGGTCACTCCGGCCGTGTCCGGGCTGTGCGGGCAGTGCTGGGCAGTGGTCAGCAGGGCCGAGCCCCGAGGGCCGGTCACTCCGGCCGTGTCCGGGCTGTGCGGGCAGTGCTGGGCAGTGGTCAGCAGGGCCGAGCCCCGAGGGCCGGTCACTCCGGCCGTGTCCGGGCTGTGCGGGCAGTGCTGGGCAGTGGTCAGCAGGGCCGAGCCCCGAGGGCCGGTCACTCCGGCCGTGTCCGGGCTGTGCGGGCAGTGCTGGGCAGTGGTCAGCAGGGCCGAGCCCCGAGGGCCGGTCACTCCGGCCGTGTCCGGGCTGTGCGGGCAGTGCTGGGCAGTGGTCAGCAGGGCCGAGCCCCGAGGGCCGGTCACTCCGGCCGTGTCCGGGCTGTGCGGGCAGTGCTGGGCAGTGGTCAGCAGGGCCGAGCCCCGAGGGCCGGTCACTCCGGCCGTGTCCGGGCTGTGCGGGCAGTGCTGGGCAGTGGTCAGCAGGGCCGAGCCCCGAGGGCCGGTCACTCCGGCNTCGTCATGGCCTTCCTCGGCTGGATCGGCATCATCATCAGCACCGCCATGCCCCAGTGGAAGATGGCATCCTACGCGGGGGACAACATCGTCACGGCCCAGGCGCTCTACGAGGGGCTGTGGATGTCGTGCGCCATGCAGAGCACGGGGCAGATCCAGTGCAAGGTGTACGACTCGCTGCTCAAGCTGGAGAGTAAGTTGGGGCCGGGATGCTGAGGGTGTCGGGGTGTCCGTCCCGTCGGGGCCATCCGCTCCGCCCCGGTGGCTCTTGCTTCGTTCGGGGGGGACGGAGGGTGACGGTCCCGCAAGGTCATTGCCCCGCGTCGGTGTCGGTCGCGTCGAAGTTCGGGCTGAATTATTTGGACTGGGTTTACCAACCAGTCATATTGCACGTCCAATGTCCTATCTCCGTCGCCATCGTCCGTATCGTCCCCTCGCCCCCCCCCCGAGTGCCTGTCGCGTTGGGGGCGCCGCTGCTGTCGTGTCTCGCGGTCTCTGTCCGGTTGGATTTACTCAGCCTGTCCCTTCAGGGTTGAAGGTGCGAGGCTCGGGGTCCCCCATCTCTTTTATGATTCCTCATGCCGTCGGGGGTCGGATGCGTGTCTCGGGGTTCCCCGCTGGCTCTCCCCGCCAGGGCTGAGGGTCACTGCCCGTGACTGTCCTTTGGGGCACCCTCGGCAGTGCTGCCGCCTCCCCGGGCGGGGAGCGGGGCCGCTCCGGGGTCAGTGCACGGGCAGGAGCCGGAGCTGCCCCGCATCCCCCTGCCCGTCCCCCCACAAAAATGTCCCGAGGAGAGGAAGGGTCAGATTCTCTACGTGTGTTCTGGAAAGCGCCGTGTTTGGGAACAAGGGCTTTTGGCTGTGGAGGTGCGGCCGGGGACTGGGCTGCCCTCGCTGGGCACGGCTGAGCGGGAGCAGAGCTCAGCAGCGTGGCCAGAGTGGGCTTTGGGAGCACGGATCCTGTTTGCCTTTGACTGGTTTGGTCTTTTGTTCTCTGGGAAAGTCGCTGCTGCTCTCGTGGGGCTTTTGAGCTGAGGGCTGGCAGGTGAGCTGGCCTCCTGCCCAGGTAGCACTGCCTGGAGTTTTTAGGCAGGCCGGTATGCCAAGATAATCTTTGGGTCTCTTATCTTGTCCTGGGACACCGAAGCCGTGTCCTGCAGGCAGGAGCTGCAGCCTGGCTGGCTGGGGTGCCACTGGGGTGCTGAGGCCGGGCTGAAGCCTCAGAGAGAGCTGTGTCTAGAGGGCTGGGGCAGATAACTTATGCTGACACCCAACGGGGTGAAAAAAATGTACCACTTTCTCAATACCCCTCGTCTCATCTCATCTCGAGTCCTGGAACACCCTCATCCCTCCCTAATTAATAAAATAATAATTGCCACCTTGGTCACCTTCTCTTTCCCAAAGCAGTGAGCAGGCAGTTTCACGTAAACCGAGGTCCGCGGGGAGTGTCCCCGAGTCCGATTGCCACCAGCCCTTCCAGTGTGTCACGCCGTGAAGCCGGACCCACCTTGGCGGCCAGCCCACCTCTGTCCCTCCTGTTCCCTTGGCCCACCTCCCCGTGGGCCCCGCGGCTGGCGGAGGTGCGGGTCGCCCATCGGGAGTGCCGCGCACCCGCTTGGCACTCGCGGGGTGCGGGCAGGGCTGATCGGGGCAGGGCTGGGCGCACGGTCCGAGTGCTTGGAGTGGTAATTATGTGTCAGCTCAGCTTCAAGCCTCTTATCTCTTACTGGGGGTGGGGGCGAGATGCCAGCAGTGGTGAGGAATCTCCATCCTCCCCCTGGATGGCTTGCGAAAGGTAACCTTGCCTCAGGGGCTGTGTGCAGCCCATTGTGCTGTAAATGAGAGCCGCCTGCGGAGCCCGCCTTGAACCGGCTCCCCAAAAGCTGCCCCAGGCCCTCCAGACCTGGCCCGTTCATAGCTGAGCGCCGAAACCAGCTGCTCCCCTCACCTTTGTCCAGAGAACAATACGGGCTCTTCTCTTCCAGGGCTCCGGGGGAGGAAGGTGACAGGGACCGAGGCTGAGCTTGTGGTGGCCTTTTCTCTTCTCACCGAGCTCTGCAGGACAGTGTGCCTGAGAATTCTCTAATAACAGGGAGATCACACGGTGTGTTATCCTCACTGGGAAAATCAGTGGGGGCTGCCACAAGGGCTCCTCGTTCTTGCGATCCCTCAGCTTGCTTAGGCTGTGCCTTTCCTGATTTTAAGCAGATCATGCCTGGGGACATACACCTTATCTGTCGTTTTCCCTCCCAGTGTCCCTTCAAGGTCTTGCAGCCACATAGGCCTGGGCAGGGTCCAGCAGTGCTGGTTTGGGTGGGTGGAGATTAAAAAAACCAAACAAAAAAAATCCCCAAACAAAACCCCCAAACCGTTTATACCCAATTCAACAGCCACCACCTGGGACAGATGCAGTGGAGAGCTCCCTTACTGCATTCATCTCTGTCCTGGTGAAGGTGGCACAGCTTTGTGGGCAGAACTTCTGCCCGGCCACGCTTTCCTGCCCGGGCTTCATATGCCCCAGGTGCTCTGAGCCACATGTCAGAGCCTCATGCACTGATGGGAGAGGCTCAGATCTGTAATTACTTTGTCCCTGTAGAAAGGACTGAACCTTCTTGCACCTGCAGTAACTCGTGTTTGTGGCTATGCTGGAAGGCTTTGCCAGCAAGTTTTGGAATCTCTGGTAGCTGTTGCCATTCCTCTGGATGTGTCAGTGTTTGGCTGCAAGGCAGAGATGGGGTTGGCACAAGCCGATGAGCACCATTAGCCAACCGAGGGGCCTCCAGCTTCCCATGTGGGCACACTGCTGGAGTGCACCCGTGCTGGCACTTCTCCCGCAGCTGTGTTCAGCTGAGGGCTTATGTCACTGCTCCTATTCAGGCAGCAGAAAGGCTGCGTTTTGCTGGCTTACGTGAAAAGCAGTGCGTGGCCACACGCAGACACAGAGGCAACAAATGCCACCCTTGCAACAAGGCTTTGTTGCACGGCCTCAGCATTGTTCTTGTGGCCCTCCAGCATGGTCCATGGGGCTTAGCTCAGCTTTGTGCTCCTCGGGGTCTCAGGGGGATGGTCTTAAGCAGGAGGGAGTAGGGCTTAGTAGTGGCCGACCTAACCACATTCTCCTGTTGAGAGCAGATCTGGATCCTGTCTAGGCTGTTTTAGCTGAAGATACTCATCGACCTGTTCGGTTTTACTGGGAGAGGTTCTGTGCTTGAGACAAGCTGAGACTCATCTATCACTTCATCACCAAACCTAGTACATCCACAATGAGTCTTTGTGCCCTAACCCAGAAAATAAACAAGGTTTTGAATGCCCTCTGGGTCAAGCAACATGGCTGAAACGTGAAATCTTCCTTCCTACACCTTTACCACCCCTGCTGAGCCTGTTCCAGGAGCTGGGGAAGAGAATGGGTGGGGGGAAGGAAAGGTTCATGTTCAGGTTACTGCTGCTCGGGTCTGGTGGTAGGGGAGTTGGGAAGGTGGCCTAGGGAGGGACAAAGCATGAGGGACATATGTCCAATTCTCCATCTTTAGATCTTGATTAAGCAGGTAGAACCTGCTGGTATCTGCTTTCATGTGGGTTAAGGGTTAATTTGCTACTGTGTTTCTCAATCCCTGTTCCTTCCTGATGAAAAATTGTGATTGAGTGATAAAACAGTCTCACTTGTGCTGGCTTTGAGAAGGTACAGGGTTACTTGGAATGCCACCGAGGCTGTTCCTGTGCAGTGCCCTGGTGTGTCTGCATGAGGGGATGGATGGGAGTCTGTTGCAATACCCTGGCTTTATTGCTCTACAAGCAGCTTCTAAGCAGCTTTTAGTAGCGGGTGTTACTATGTGTTACTAAATCTCTTGGTAAGGGAATTTCCAGGCCTTGTGGGAAAACAGGCTGCCCAGGTCTCCTCTGACCAGGAATCTGGAGATGGTGCTATCATGCTTGTCCTACTACCAATCTTTGTTTGTCAGTGAGGGTAGGAGGGCATTGAACCTCACTTGCTTTCAGATATGCACAGTACAAGGCCACTTTTACCTGCTGAGCTTGCCTCTTTTGCACTGGACATGCAGTAGGGAGTTCCCAACCTTCCCATTTTGTAAAAAATTCAGGACCCAGATTCCCTGTCCTGATTCAATACCTCGGTACAGTGTTTTAGATTTGTAGGGAGGTGCTTTGAAAGTGTCCAGACTGGAATCTGGTGCTGATGGGTATGCAAGGCGTGACTTTGCAGGGTCTGGTAAGGGGGTTGAAAGCCTCCAAGCCATTAGCAGCTTTGGGGTGCAGTGGGAGCACCTGCAAAGTGTGAGAGATGTTTGCTGGCCACCTCTGAAGCTGTGGAGACTTGCTCAGATCTTCAGTCCCCTGTCTGTGGCACAAAACTAACTTCCACGTGCTGGCAGGGCAGACTGGCAGGATCTCAGCTCTTGCTCCTTCCAGGGAATCCAGCTTTCATGAAACCCAGGGGGGAAGACTTTGAAGGCTGCTGACTTCTGTCAGAGGTGGACAGTGGAACATGCTTCCTATA
This sequence comes from Phainopepla nitens, assembly GCA_013400175.1. Classification (NCBI taxonomy): domain Eukaryota; kingdom Metazoa; phylum Chordata; class Aves; order Passeriformes; family Bombycillidae; genus Phainopepla; species Phainopepla nitens. The sequence continues at coordinate 835,572 of VXBQ01005610.1, forward strand.
CCGCAGAGGGGCTTGTAACTCCTGGGGAACTTCCCTCATAAGGATTAGAGGGGACTGCACAGCATCTGTTTCACCTGTATTCTGTCATCAGTTAGTTGGATGAAGGCCCAGGGGAAGGGAAGGAAAAGTCCTTATTTTAAATTGAGGCAGTTGATGAGCATCCCTATCAGAGAATAATCTTCACACAGAGCCATTACAGCAATTTTGCCTTACAAACAGGCACTACAAAAATCCCACGGCACTTTCCCAACAGCTTTTCTGGAATATAAATGACATAAGCAGATTGAATAAGGAAATGGGATGATGGAGAAAACCCTCAACCATCTGCAGGTGAAGTACTGAAGTATTTTTTTATATAACTAAGCAGTTACCAGCAATTACTTCTATCTCACTTAATGATAGTTGTGGGGAGGAAAACGTATTACTTAGGCTTCAGATAAACTGAATAAGGTTGTTTGTGTCCAAAACCACTAATTCTGAATGGTTTGTTACCATTTTTTTTAAAACATGTGGGGTTCATTCTGTGAAGCAGGTGTGAGCTGCAGCTGCATGTTTGTGGACTTTGGTGGTATTTTATGCCTCGCAGAATGCACATTTGTTATTAATTGTCATCAGGAGTTTTAAGCCTCTGTTCTTCAGTTCTTGCTGCTTTGTTGCTATAGGGTTTTCAGGCCATGTCTCTCATTGCTAACCAGCAATCAAAAGGCTTGGCTTCAGAGTCAATACTGGTTTGTATTGACAAAATACTGTTGCCATCTGACAGCTCTTGTTTGGTGCCAGACCAGTTTGTCTCACTTTGTGTAGGACTGTTTTTTTCCCCAAGGGCTCCCAAGACTGCCTGGGCTTTCCTGTTCCTGTTGGCGAGACAGTTGCAGCAGCAAGGAGTGTGGGGGAAATCCTGGTTTCCCTCTAATATGGTAGAAGTTGTAAAGTTAAATTGGTGTGGATTACTTCTACTTGCTGTCGGCAGCCCATCCCGTTTAGCAGGTTGAGACAATATTGTACTTGTATAATTTGGGATTTTTAAAGCATCTGGAAAGGCCTGTGTGAACAACAGCACTATTATTAAAGTAGCTTTCCCAGCCCCTGGATGTGCAGCTTCCATTGACAGCGTGTCTGTTAATGTGCAGTTAATAACTGGTGGCTTGTATGATGATTAACTGCGGCCAGTGCACTGCACACATTGCAAAAGTGCTAGGGGGACAAAAGCTCTGCCTCCCAGGCTGTGCTGGGAGCACAGAGCAGGTGGAGGATGGTTGGCTAACACAGTCATGTCGCATTACAGCTTCTTGGGACAAGGGAACAGAATGTTCTGCAAAGGCTCCAGCCTGTTCTGCTGTCCCACTGCAAGTTTCCTACAAGTTTCTGTCCCCTTGTGCCATGGAGCCATGCATGAGGAGGGGGCGAGGGCATCAGGAGTTGTCCCACCAGTGTCTGCTGAGAGTGGGCAGCCCTGGGGAAATGCTCACAATGCTGTATTTTGTTCAGCTGCTTCTGCAAAGCTGTCGTGGCATGCATTCAGTTAATACTTACACTAAAATCTTGAGATTTTAGTGTGTTTCATAGTTGGGTTTTTAGACGCCATAGAAGCTTTTCCCAGCATTTTCCTGTGTTTGTCCCTTGGCACTGTGTGTGAAGGTGAAATGTTTCTTCCCACCCTTATAACTGATTTTCTAGTTTTTAGAGATTGCATTGCCTATTTTGAACTTCATGAAAGAACTCTTTCAAAACTCTCTCCTATAAAGTAATTTCTTCTTCAGAAAGACTGAGCCAAACTTACTGTAGTCTTGATAAAACAGGTTTGGTACCTCTGCAGAAAATATGGTTTCCCATGCCTAGTACAAACTGGTGTTCAGCCATGGGCCTCTCCAGAGCTTCTGCTGTAGGGCACAATTCAGCCTTAAGTGTATGGCAGCTGAATTGGTTGCCTGGGTGGCAACCTGTAAGCTGTAAGTCTTTCTGGGCATTGGCATCACTTTTGTAAGGCAGGAATTGCTTTTGGAGTATAATCTCTGAGACTGGTGATAAATCAATTAAAACCGAGTTTGGATACTGATACCACAGTGGTGATTTATGCTAAAGTGACAAATGGCTTTGTCAATGGGTTTCTGTACCGTGCAGCAGATGGGTTTTGATTAACTCATGGGTGGTACAGAGGTGTGTCACCTTCTCCTTTGAAGGAAGTGAGAGATGATACTAGCCAAGCTGAGTGAGGATTTTTTCCCAAGAAAGCTAACACTCATCTTTTGAAAGTGTGTTCCTTCCTATTGCTCTGATTATTGTCTTTTTGTTGTGCTGTTTGTAACTGGTTTCATAATCTGTTCTGAACAATAAGATTGTGTGTGAAGGGGCACATCCAGATCTGTTTTAGAGCAGAATTAGAGCCTGATGTTGGGTCCCAGGAGTTTTCCTGCACAAGCAGTTCTGTGGGACAAAGTGTAGTGAAGAAGCTGCAGAGGATGGCTGTGTGGCTTCGCTCTCCTTCTGGCTAGTGCCAGCTCTGAGTTTCAGATTGGGCCACAGAGCCCATTGCTGTGGCAGGGACAGACGGGTTCACCACACCAGCCCTGACTGAGTGTGCAGGTTCTCTGTTGTTAAAAGCTTAAATCTTGCAGTTCAAACCTGAAATGCTTCGCAGAGCTCTACCAGGCTGCAGTCAGGGTGTTTTGAGGGGTGAACTCCAGATGTGAGATTCTGTGTCAGGGGGACACTTGTGCCGTGATTGCAGCATGCTGCTTGGAGCTTATTCATTTCATTAACCAGCCCTGTTTATTCTCAGGGCTTTCCAGGGCTGTATATGAAAATTCATTCTGTTCAAACAAACCTGATTTGCCAGACAATAAAGCTTAGGCTCCGATTTCACTGCTAGTCAGGTGTTTTGCCACCTGAGGGTTTTTTTTTTCAGTAATTACTTAATTTACGTTGCTACTTTTCTTTGGTATCGAGAAAATCTAAGTTCAGTAGCTCACATTTTTAGGGTTAGTGTGTCTTCATACCTTCAGATGAGTCCATATAAAAACCAAATCCCGAAGTGCATAAAGTCTGTCTGCTAAGAATTCAGCCAAATTCAAAGCTTGCCTATGGGAGGCATCACCCCATGCTCCAGCTCTTCAAAAGTACAAGAGGCTCTTAAAGCATTTGAGCATCTTTGAGTGAATTAAGCTAAGTATTTTAAGTAGAAAAGAAAACAAGGTATTATTCAATTGGCTGGGAAAGTCCTATTTCTTTTGCAGTTGTATTTTTGTACCCTCTGGGACTCAAACTGAGAATGTAGCAAAAAAAAAATCTAAATCTGCACTGAGTTATTTGTATAAAAGACAGGTTTTGGAAGTGTTGAGCAGTAAATGGGCCTTGCTGTCTGCTGTGGCACTATTCATATGTATGTCACTATTCATATTAAAACGTGTGCTTAAGTGCTTTGTCAAGGTAGAGCCTAAATCTGAATACTTCTTTTGATAAACAGATATGTCCTTCCAATTGGGATTCAAATGATCAAGGAACAAAAGATGTCTGAGGGCAATTCCCAGGTCATTTCCTGCAAAAAGCGCTGCATGCCCTTGTGCCATGCATTTTAGAAGGAACTGAGCCCTCTGATCCTGATGCATGACCATTTTGAGACTAAAGCTGAGAAGGAATGTCTTGCTTGGATGTATCCTGTGTATCAGGGAGCAGGAATATTTAGATACAAGATGGCTGAGCCCAGCCATTTGAATTTCGCTTTGTATCTTGAGTTCACTTTGTGGGTTACTCCAATCCTATTGTCTTGCAGGCACTCTGCAGGCCACAAGAGCTTTGATGGTGGCTTCAATACTCCTGGGGCTCGTTGGAGTGTTTGTTGCTGTGACAGGCATGAAATGCATGAAGTGCATGGAAGACGACCAAGTGAAGAAGATGAGGATGGCTGTCTTCGGTGGGGTGATCTTCATCATTTCAGGTTGGTAACATACAGATGTGTTGAGTGTTAAAAATGCTGTTTCCTAGGTGGCATATATCCTGTGCAGGGTGTGGGAGGGCTTGATGGGCTGCTTCTAGAGCATTTTGGTCTGGGAACTCCATAGAGAACTTTGGTTCAGGCTACCTGAAGCACCTTGGCACTGGCATTACAATCTCTGTATGGACTTCGTGCTTTCCATATCTGTTTACCTGAGTTTGACCCTGCTTCAGTGAAAATAGGCTGTCAGCAGAGCAGTCCTGCCTTTGCTGCAGTGTAACTGTTGGAAACCTCAAATCTGTTCTTCTCTCCCAACCGGCACTGAGTGGAACAGCTCGGAACTTCCAGGGTAGCAGCAGCTCAGCTTTACTCCAGATGCTGGTTCTGCTGCATCCTTATTTTTGCAGTGATTTTGCTGACTGTTTTTCCTTAAGCCATGACATTATGTTTTCTTTATGTGCAGGTCTGGCAGCACTGGTGGCCACATCATGGTATGGCAACAGAGTGGCTCGGGCCTTCTATGACCCTTTCACTCCTGTCAACACCAGGTACTGACCCTTTTGATATAATACATTATAGTTTAGCATGACAAATACAGGGCTTAGTTTGGAGTATCAGTCACTCAAAACAAAGAAATGAATTTTCTGAACTAGCTGGGTTGGCTTCAGGATGTGCAGAAAGAGCTGGGACCAGATCTCATTATCTTGTGGCTCTTAGGTCTTGGCTTTGAGGTAGCATCACTGCCAGAGACCTCACTGGTGGGACTTCTGTGATTTTTACCCCACTACGTGCTAAAGGCCTGGTTTGCACAGAGCTTGGCCTGCAGCTGTTAGGGGTGACCCAAAATAGTGGAGAAACCCAGCTCTGAGCTTTGAGGGTCAACAAAGCCTGACTGTTCCAAGCTGCTGCCTTATAGGAAGCAACATCCATCAGTTTCTGCTCCCTTCTGCTTTGTGTGAATGTATTACTACAAGTAATACCTCTGGATTACAGTGATCCTCACTTTCTCCCTTCTTTCTTCTCCAGATTTGAGTTCGGGTCAGCCCTCTTCATTGGCTGGGCAGCTTCATCTCTGGCCATACTGGGGGGATCCTTCCTCTGCTGCTCCTGTCCACGGAGAGAAACTTCATATCCACCCACCCGAGGCTACCCAAAAAACGCCTCCTCCACAGGGAAGGATTATGTATAATGAAACATTTGATGAACAGCATTATTTTTTTTCAGATATGACTCAATGTGCAAGGATGGCTATACCTTTAAAATGTCTGTTTCTTCCTCTTTGGTGAGCTTGGATTACAAGCAAACACCATAACCTTTGGGTCAGTTTTCTTGGAATTTGCCTTCATATCATCGCTGAAAGTGTTTACAAGAAATAGACAGGATGGAATGGCAGCATGTGAGGTATCCTTGGGGAAACATCAGGGAGTGGCAGTGCATTCAGTTTGGTTTAACACAGCTAGCTGTAGCAAGCAAACAGACATTGGGAAACTAAGTCCAAATGAGAGCCTCGAGGAAAGAGGAGAGTGTTAAAAGGTGACCTGTAACATGCACAGGGGGATAAAGCTTCAGGCTCAGCTGCCAGGGTGGGAACGTGGAGAAACAATCACTGGCAGCACTTGGTGTCTAAGGAACAGCCACAGCCCCACCAGAGGCACACAGTGAAAACAGAAGGCAATCCTTTTCCTTGAGCTCTTCCCTGGCACCAGGGAAACCTGCAAATGCTTTGGTAGTCTGGTAACTTCTGTGGTCTCTTCCTTACACTGCATCTTCCATTAGCCAACAGCATGTGCATGGACAGTGTAGATTTCCACTTCAGTCACAGCAATTGGTTTCTGACCCTATGTCTGCATGGAAAGGAGGCTGCTGAAGATGATGCCAATAAGACAGTACAATAGCATTTTACATCTCTTCAAACATTCCTACATGTAAAGTCTTTTCCCCAAAATTATGTTTCCCCTTAAGCTATTGGTTTCATCATTTTGTATAATATATATTCCTTTAATTTCTACACACACCACACTGGGCTCTAACTTAATGGGATATGGGACTCAATTGTTATCATCTATTTTAAAAAATAAAAACAACCAACCAAAAAGAGCACCAATATCCATCTATAAAAACAGTATCCTTTTCCCTTTTACTCACAAATACTAAACTTAACCCAAGCTTGGAGGTTTCATCTTTCCAGGGGCAATACCTATGAATCTAGCTAGCCTTCCTCCACAGGCTGGGAGAGAAAGGAGAAGTTATGTCCAGTAGCAAAGAGGATTACAAAAATATACACATTTTTGGGAGAAGAGGAAGGCAGAACCTAGAGCCTGGACTCTGCTCAGAACGGTGGCATTGTGTAGTGTCCTCTCCAAAATGCTTTCACTACCAGTGGCAAAGAGGAAGAAACATTTTAAAGATATAGCCATCCCTGCATATTGAGTCATATCTTAAAAAAAATAATGCTGTTCATCAAAGGTTCCCACCCCTTCTCTGAAACACCCAGTCAGTCACTTGGTGTTGGCTGACACTGGGAGTTGTCTTGTGATTCCTAGAGGGATGGTGCCACTTCTCCAAAGCTCAGCCTTTTTGTATAGAAGGAAACTGGTGCTTCTGACCAGGCTTTATAATTGTGTATACATTCAGAGGCATCAGATCTCTTTGATTTCCTTCTGTAGACAGGGAGAGCCTCTGGCTGAGCTAAGTACCACATTGGTGGTCTGTACAAGCCTTGTACCTCTATTTTACCTGACTCCTGCAGCATAAAGTTACTAAAAGAAAGCAGCCAGAGCATTTGCTTCAGGCTCAAGTTGATGTTGGCCTGTGCTTGGAGCTGGGCCATGTGGCTTCCCCCTCTCCATGGGGAATTGCCTGTGCACAGCAGCTGCCTCGGGAGACCTCTTGTCTAGGGAGGTGGCAGCTCAGGTCACATTAAAGAGCTGCTGAAGTCTGTGCTTTTGTATTTGCATTAACCCTGAGCCAGGGAGCAGATGCTTGTATTGGGAACTTGTACAAAGTGTTTAAACAATTTCAATAAACGGACTTTTTTAAGGAAAATCAGACTATTACTTCATTTCTTGTTTTTGAGCAGAACTTGGAACAGTGCACATGGAAGTGAAGAGTGGGACTTGGGCTTTTGGGAGCCTGCCTGCCAGGATGGAGCTTGTTTAGCTGTGTGTATCTACAGCAGACATAGGTGGGGACAGATCTTCTGCAGTGAGTCAGGCAGCTGTGGCCTCTGGCAGAAACTCACCCAGTAATCTGCTCCAATTGCAGCCCAGGAACCAGAAGGTCTGCTCTGCTCCCTGGCAGGGCAGGCTGCGCCCTGGGTGGAGCAGGAAGGGGCAGGGGGAAGGCAGAGGGCTCCCTTGCAGGGGGCTGGGAGCTGCAGGAATGGGGAAGGGATGGGCTGTGGAGCCAAGATGTTCCCAGGAGAAGTGCTCTGCCTTCAGAGCAGCCAGAGTCCTGCTGATCCATATGTGACTCCTTCCATCTCACTCTAAAGCCCTTTAGGAGTGTACTGTTCTTCTCCTATTGTGACAGCACAACCTCTTTTGCAGGCCAGGTAGAGAATGGTTCCTGTTGGACAGGGGGTCTTCTAACCTTCACTGATACCTCCCCAGGATAGCAAGGCTCTATCCCCCCCCGCTTCTACCTGCCCTGGAAACATTTTTCTGTTCATGGGGATTTTGAGTTCATCCCTTTTGTATTTTTAAGTACTTGTGATGAGAGGCAAACAGTATTTAAAACATTTTCTTAAGCTCAGTCAAAGAGCTGCCTCCTCTAGTCCCCCAATCTCCAAGAGCTGTTTGCTTTTGTAATTACGAACAATAGAAACAAAGCTAATTAGGCCTTGTGAAGCTGGCAGAGCAAAACAGCCAGGCATGTGGCTGGCTGAGTGAGCTTGCAGTGCCTGGAGCAGGCTGGTTGCCTGGCATAGTTTGGGGTCTATGGTCATTCTTATTCCAACCTGTCAATTAGTCAAGGATTTCCATTGAGATTATTTTTTTCCCATGTTTTCATGTTCTCTCCCTTTCCAAGGACTCTTGCAACTTCTATTCTGAAGTTTCCTGGGCAGAAGAGGAAAGCAATCCCACCTATAAAATGGTCAGTAAGACTTCTCAGCAGCTGGCAAAAACAGACCACTGCAGGTGATGCAGACCTGTATGCGAGACTGGCAGAGAGGCAGGAGCCAGAGGCTACCTTGTTTGTTTGCTGTACTTTTAACTGGACAAAATTCAAAGCCAAACTTTCATTTCCTCTCCCTTTCTGCCATGATCATGCAATTCTACTTGGCCACGTTTTCTACAACCCTTTGGCCATCTCTGCTGTAGGTTGCACAGAAAAGGAGTTGCATGGGTTGAAAGTTGGGGGAGTTTCTCACTGGATTTCAGTCTTTGCACGTGACTGACATTCCTGCTGCTAAAGCCATCTTCCAATGAAATGATGGCATTTGTCTCTGCAGACAATGGGAACTTTGACTGCTTCTTGGCATCTTCTTCCATATCATATTTATTATTCACATAGTGCCAGAGTTCTGTATACTATGCAGGGAACTTCATTGTCAGTGGGAATTACATGCTCATTTATATTGCTTAGATATTTCAAAGGAGTAAGAAACCTCAAGATGTTTTTGGAATAGCATCAACCTGTTGAATTTCTTGGCTTCTCCAACTCAGTAATTTTAAGAAATAATCCATGCCCAATGCATTTTTCAGATTTAGTTTCTGATTTGCACATGAGCTTCTTGTAATAAATTTGGCTTTGTTTTCTGTATTGCTCTGAACACGTAGCTAAAGAATATGAAAGCACTGAAAACTGACAATTAAGATCATAGAAATAACCAAGAGACCTAGTTACAACTATTGACAGCTGTTTGTGAAACACACAAGCTCAGAATCTTTTTTAATATAAGGCAGAAGCAGAAATAATGGCATTACTGAGGGAAAGAAGTTAATGAAGGACTTTTTAAGAGAAAATCCCAGAAACGTCAGTAACCTTCTGAAGTTGCTCAAAAGCAGCAGATTTACAAATCTTAAATGAGTAACCAGACTGAAAAAGCTTGAGCCTTTGTCCTGAGCGTGGAGACATTTGGAGTGGCTTTGGGGCAGCCAGTGAAGTGACAGTGATGTAAAATTGTCTCGGTATTTCCACAAAGGACAGCTAAAAGCTGCCAATGGTAGCAGCATCTTCCAGGGTCTTACACCTAAGTCTAGCTGAAAAGTTATTTTGTGATCAGCTCTTTGCAGTGTCAGTGCTGCAGTCAAATCACAGAACAGCCTGGCTTGGAAGGGACCTTTAAATGTCACCTTGTCCCTGCCTCTGCAATGGGTGGGGACATCTTCAATAAATCTTGCAATGTCAGACCTCACAAGTGGCCGGAGCCCTGGCAGCTAGTGTGCATCCCATCAGGATTACTTGCCCATAATGTTTTTTGCCCACCACCTTACCACCTAGCAGCTGGCAGAGGAGATGGCTGGTGTCACAGGGAGCAGAGGAGCCACAGGCTCACAACAACCACATGTTTCAGCTGGGGCTTTGCATCCAACTGATCTGAGCTTTCCAAACTGGCCTTTGGATTGCAATACAAACAATATTGCAAGGCTGTCCTCCCTGTCCCCCTTCATTAGACTCTTCATTCCTCCACTCCCACTGGTTCAATTTGCCTTGTTGCTGTTTCCCTGCTTCTGGAAGTCCAGCCTGCAACAAGGAGCTTGTTCTTCTATAGCATATTGCTTTTGACCCTTTCTGCAGCTCCTGAAGTCCTGTGCTTGGGCATCTGCATCACTGAGCAGAAAGGGAAAAACACTCCTTTGTTGAGCTTCATGTGCTTGATTGGAAAATATCCCAACTCCTACAGCTTTTCCAGAAAAGCCCTGCCTGGATTCCTAGCATACTGTGTCAGGGACTTGGTGTTCCTAGGGTCTACATTTCCAACGGGGACCTGCTGTGGACACCAGAATCCCCTGGAACTCTGCAGCCTGTGGGTGCTGCTGCTTTGCTGCCACAGGGGCTACAAGGAGCCTTCAGCTGGTGGGTCCTGCCCGGGCTGGGGGCCAAGCCCTGGGTAATCCACCTGGATAACACATCTGCTGGGTTTGCCTTGAGGCACAGATGCTGCCCTCCACTCCTATCTGGTTCATCATAGCCAGGCCCAGGCGCAGGTTTCATGTCAGAAACATGAATTTTGATGTTACGTTTCCCGTATTTTTGCATTGCTCTAGAATGGCTCTGCTTCCAGTCCTGATTCAATACAGTTGTACAGGTCTTCCCTCCTGCTAGAAGAAGGACTGTTTGGAAAAGTGTTTTCATCACCAGGCAGGTCCATCTGACCATACCAGGCTGTACAGCCAGGCTGGGTGGCACATTCTGGGACATTGCACAAGCCTGCATTCTTACCATGGTGTTTTTGTACTTCACCTACCACATCATAAAATTCCATACCTGCAAAAGCTACATCACTGCCTCTTGTCCAGGAAGGTGAAGGATGTGACTGACATAAAAAACTTCTCACATCAGCGCAGAGCATCCCCAGGACTGAGGGGTACAAAGACAGCCTTTGCCAATGTCCTATAGCTTGCAGGTGGGTTTTAATGGAAAAGAAAAAAAAAATTGAGAAAATGAGGGAAGAACAACATGTACTAGCTAGTGCCAAGCTTTCTTACTTCCCAAGCTCCTAGAAGAGGCACAGCTATGTGAAAGCTGCTCAGTGCTAGTACCAGTGTTCTCCCCTGCCACGGATTCACCTCCCACTGCAGCCAAGGGCTTTGACTCCCAGTTTGGGAGCCACACAGCAAGGTTCAGCAGGTGGGAGGCACGGGATGCTGCTGTTCCCAGCCCAGCACTCCTGGCTGGCCTCAGAGCCAGCTGCCCCAGCAGGACAGCAGCCGGGGAGACTGAAAACAAGCTCAGCCAAGAGAAAAAAGCAAGAAATAGCATTCTTATTACAGGGTAAACAGTATTAACTGCGTCTTGGGGGAGTAGAAACACCACGGCGCTGATCGGCTTTTCTGCCCACAAGCCCTGGAAGGGCGGTGGAACGTGCTCCACCCTGCCCTTGTGTAACACTCCCCACGCAGCAGCTGTAAATAATCATTTACCTGTGTCTGCTCCTCTTTCGCTGCTTTTTGTGTTGAATGCAGCTCCCGGAGGGGTGGCTGCCCCAGGGGTGCCTGGCAGAGCCTCAGCCCCGGGGCTAGCAGAGCTCTGTCTCACTCAGCGGAGCAAGGCTGCCAGCTGTGCTCAGGGGGATGGGAGAGTGTGGGCTGCATTTGTTGGTTTTTTCAGGGAAAAGAGCTCAACGGTTCCTTTTAATTATTGTTTTCCCAGACCCACAATAACATTTCTCCACGCTGCATTTTCTAGGAAAGGTCTGGTAAAAACACATTGGCCAAAACACATCTCCAGAGAGACAGGTCTGCTTGTTTACCTGACTCCAGGATTTCAACACAGGTGCTCTGAGGTCTTCTCTGAACCTTTCCTGACATCGCTCAGAAACTGAGGACAGAAAGGGGAAGCCAGTCCTTTCCTATGTGCTTTTTTTTTTTTCCCAAATGAGTAAAAATGCCTCAGAACTGACCCAGACATACGAGTAGTCACTTTTGTTGAGATTTACTGGTCACTGTCATATTGTAACAAGACAAAAGCATCCTTTGGGAAGAATGCGTGGGATGGATGCTCTGGGAGCATGAGCAGAAATGTGACCATGCCCAGGCAGCCCTGTGCATAGAGCAGGGCAGATGAGAGCAGTGGAACCCTCGGTCCCCTTCCTTCAGGGAGGGATGTGGCCTTGGCCCAGCAAGCACGGTCTGCACAAAAGGGAGTAATTTACAGTGCCCTGTAATTTGCTGATGCCGTAATATGTTTGGCTTGGGGAGAAGGCTGTGTTGATGTTAACGTGTTCACTCACAGTGGAACTGTGGTGTGTTCCATCCACATGGAAAACAACACCACACAGGGCTGGGGCTGGGCCATCCTCGTGAAAATAACGGGCAGTAGCTCAGCTGGGCCTGAGTTGTTGGGGCTTTTGTGGATGAGAGCAGCCCCCTGAACCCTCCAGAGCCAGGTAGGATGTGGCAGCCCAGCACCTGCTGCAGTGACACTCTGTCTTCTAGTTAAGAACTACTGCTGAGGTTAATTAGACTTCAAATGTCAGCACAGGACCAAGCAGGATTTCCCTAATGCTTTTGAACTGGCCCCAAATCACTGATTGCAGTGTCAGAAAACATAGCTCCATCCCCCCACCTATGACTTTTCTTCTAGCTGGTGCTTTTTTTGAGTCCAGGCAATGAAGGTGAGAATATTGTTGTCAGTACCAACAGTGATAGCAGAAATACCACAGAGGATCTCAAGACACAGACTGGGGTGCCAGGGTGATACAAGACAGACAGACAGCAAATAATTACAGCTCTGTGTTCAGGTCCTGCTTTGGGATTCAACATTGACACGGCTCAAATGCCTCTCTGTGTGCCTGGTAGATTTCTAAGTAGTAATTGCTTACACCTGTGCACCACTTGAGCTCATGGCACTGCTCCAGGCTGCCTGCTGCATCTTTCAGGGTTAGACTGCAGGACTAAGCCCCGAAGATACAGAAAATACTTGTTTGAAATTCAAGCTAACTCCAGAGCAAGTATTTCTCTCCATGCAAGACTTACATGGCTCTGTACAGCTAAATTCTTCATCATCCTCAGAGCAGCCAAGTGAGTTAGGACAGTGTGTTCACTCTGCTTCCAGATGGACAGCAGGCAAACTGTAGCCCTGGAACTTAAATGCCTGAAACCAAGTGAAGTGCCTACAGATCCAGGAGGCTTTGGACTTGGGTCTTCTGTCATCTGTGCTGCTGCTTCTTCTCCTCTACAAATGCACCACACACTCAGGGAGCTCTCTGTGTGTTGGTGTGGGGCTACCCAGACGTGAGGAGTTATTAACTCTGTCTGCAGGCACAGGATACAGATAGACTACTCAGTCCTCAGGCTGCTCTGGAAAGGGTGAAGTCTCCCTTGCTCCATCCTTGCCAGCCACATGTTCTTGAGTCCTTCTTTTTGCCATGTCTGGAGCACACTGAGCTGAGTGAAGAGTTCTCTGCTGGGTTTGCCAGTGGGTGCTCAGGCCAGCAGAAGGCAGGGAGCTGGGCTGAGACCCTGCAGCTCAGAGGCAAGGGAGAAAAGCAGAGCAGTGGGGTAGGACCACACTTCTGGCACCAGTGACTGTCTGGGCGAGGCAAGTCAGCAGAGCTCCCAGGCTTTCCACACAATTCCTCAGAAACTGGAACATTAAGTAAGAATCTGGCTGAGTTCTATGTTTCAGAGAAGTGACAAAATTTTCCTTTCACACACCTAATTCTACTGAAAGCAAGAGTTAGTCCCGATGCAGAGCAGCTCTTATCACTGCAAGAAAATGTTTTACTAGGAATTTCCTTACAATTTGTTCCCAGAGCTAGGCTCAGGTCATCTTTGAAAGATGATGACATCAAGCTCAAAGTTAGGAGCAGATGAAAACTGCTCTTATAGAATTGCACTTAGCATGAACCTTTTTCCAAAGAAGACGTATCAGGTGTTTCAAAATAAGTTAAAAACATTAATTACAGCCGTAGCAGTAGTTCAAAATGTGACAGGCCTTTTAGAACTTGTTGCCATAGATCACAATGTCAATGTTGCAAAAGAGTAGTTTGTTTCCACCATAATCAAGTTGTCTAGCACTGAATAATAGACTACTGGAGGCTGCCTCTTTATCTTGGCATACACAGAGCTCAGCTGTGTGTGTCAACACCAAAAACACTTGGAGGATTGCATTGCTTTGTCTGCTTGGACCCAAAAATACAAGGGCTTTGGAGGGGATTCAAACTGTTTTGTAAAGTACCTACTCTAAGCCAGCTTACCCCCTTCTAATATGGGCAAACTTGCTTATCTATGTCCTGGTGTTCAGAACTTAGCCCTCCCTTTCCTCCTATTATTCACCTGGATAATGAAATCTGCGCTGTGCAAAAGGGCCAGTGATACACAGTGCACACGAACTTGCAGGGGTTTCTGCAAGTGAACTTCTACCCAAATTATTTCAGTGTTATATAAATGGTGTCAGCCCTCAGCCCCTCTGAGCAGTGGCTTCAGCTAAGCTGTGCCAGGTGCCATACAAACAGCTGAGAGCTTGGAAAAATACATAATATATTAAGGGTGGGACAGAACCAAATATATACACTTTAATCAACTTGTTCATGCATGACTGGAGCGCAGTAACAGCTCCAGTGGAGCAGCCAGTGTTGAGCTCAGCATCCCTGAGCCTGCAGCACCTGGACTCCCTTTTGGGGCTGTTCCTGCTAATATTAAAGGATGCATACCTATGGAAACAATAGGACAAGTACAGCACAGAGGGTCCCAGAAGTGACCATAGTCTTGTCCCTGTTTAGTTCATTTAAACATTTCTTACAGAACAGCTGCAGATGGTAGATTAAGGGCAGAGCAAGCTCCGCTCCCTTCCTGCTGAAGCAGAGATGTTCAAGTAAAGCAGTGGATCTGCTAATCTCTTCCATGATGAGATTTAGATAAAGTCTTGTTTAGGACTCCCCTGTGACATGGCTAATTTTGATTCACATCTCTTGGACAAATGAGAGCTAAAAGCAGTGATTACAACATCCATCATGTGGGAACACAGGAGATTCTTTCAGGACATTTGAGTTTTTACCTTTTTTGCAGAACTAAAAGAAGCTCAGAAAAAAAAATGCTGATAAAACCTAAACACGCACTCTTCCTTCTTTCCATGGAATTCAACTGCAAAACAACTTACAATGTAACTAATAAAAAATGGAAAGTTTCCTCTCAAGAGTCATAGCTTTTCCTCTCAAGAGCAATTGAGGCAATTTCCTAAGAAAGCCCAGTGTTTCTGCCCAGTGCCAGTAGCAGTGTTTTATTTCTCAGGATAGGTGGCTGCACATATTTGTGGAGACCACTGGTGCACTTGCTGCTGGATGTGCCGTAACACCCAGCCTGGGATGGGAGAAGGTGTCCCTCCCCACAAGCATGGGTCTGCTCCTAAAACCAGTAACTCTTCATCCCCATGATCCTTAGGGCTCCTGCTGGCAGTGAATTCTCTTCCATGTCAGAGATTTATTTTTTCCTGCTGGATGTTTCTCATGTGGCTTTAATTCTGTTTGTGGAGGCAGCTGCATGCACAGATCAGAGGAACGGGCTGGGCGCAGAGTCAGCTTCCCACAACTTATCTCTGGTTGACTAGGGCAGGTGGGGAAGGGAGGATGTGGGCTCCATCCGTCCCAAAACCTGTGGGATGGCTCAGGATTGTTACTGTAGTGATGATATCTTCTTCCAGAGAAGATCAGAAAAATGTGGTGGGTGCAGCCTGGGACACATTCCCACACCCGCCTCTGTACATTTACACTCATTCAGCCCCAGCATCCCATTAAGCTTGATGGAAGTAATTAAAAAAAAAAAAAAAACAGCAGTAGCTGCTCTTGCTCATTTGTGAAAACCAGCTAGTGAGATTCTGTTACAGATGAACAGTCAAATTTTAAGCTGACTGGTGAAGTTAGGCTCTCAGGGTAACTCTGTCTTTTGGAAACATTGTGTGTGTGTATGTCAGTGTAACATAACCCAGCCCAGCACACAGAGCCTTCCAGCAGGGCAAAGTTTAACTGCTCAGGAGAGTGGAGAATGGCGATCTGTTCTGACTAGGACCAACAGGAGAAAAAGTTTTTTTATGAAAGAGCGCACATGTGTAGGTGGGACACACACACGCTGGACTGTTTGCAAAGACCAGTGCCAGAACATTAGAGGTGATTCCAGCAGCTGCCTGAAAAAGACTTCTAGCAGTATCATAAGAGTAATGCAAGCTTGGAACTGCTGCCCTTTGTGGGGCAATTTTTGTTATTTTTGTGCACGGATCCCACTGGGAAAAATGTTAAGTCCATTTGTTTGCTGTAACAACACAGGAAGGGAAGAGATTTTTCTTTTATCCTGCTAGAACAGCTACCTTTGGCATCATATCCCTTTTCTCATCTGGTGGAGATCCATATTCAAACCAACAGAGCTTGTCCATAGCTACCATTCAGTAAACAGTAACAAGCTACAGCCAGCTTTTATCTAGATATCTTTTTTCTTTTTATTGAATTAAGCAGGCAGCAGATTGAAGATGTAACACGTTCACCTTTCCTTTTGCTAGAGCAGGACCACACTAGGAGAGGGACTCCCTTGGTTCTAATCACAGAAGCTTGTGACTATAGCTGATCGAATAGGAAGCCCTTGAGTGGAGCTCACTATTCCTAAAATGGGCTTCCTATTCCTAAAATGTCCTAAATTGGTTGATAAGGTTCTGACAAAACCAGTGGTGAACCCCTGCTTCAATTGGGAGCTCACATCAGTTCTAATCCAGAAATGATCACAATCTCTGCAGACTGGTACTACTTGAAACTGACATCAGATTTTCCGACCTGGAAGTGCCCAGAGGCAATCCTCGGCTATTGACTCTGGACTTCCAGCAGCCACCGAAACTTAAACCAAGTCCTTTCTCATTTTGCATAAACAAGCCACCCTTTGCCTCCCTGTTCCCCATCCAACAGAACACTCACTCTTGTAAATGAAAGCAAGCTAACTTACTGATCTCAATTGCTCTTTTCCCAACATGATATTCAATGCTGTGAGTCACCAAAAAAGGCTCTCCCCTTTTCCATTAAGGTCAGCAGTAGCTTTAGCAGGGAGCAGCTGCCTGGTCATAGCTCCAGGCTGAGCTGGCAGCACCAGCAGCAGTGTCCAGGCAGAGGAAGATTTTCTGCATCTGCCTCTGCCACTGATACAACACCTTGGACCGTAATGTCAGAGGAGGTCAGATAAGCAAGATAAGTTCCATTGCCTGAACCTTCTTTTTTAACAACTCTTTTCGGATGCAAATAATTCAGTTTAATACAGGTAGGTGCTGCCCCAGGTCTAAACATAATTTGGGTGACAAATACGGAATGGCTTAGGGGCAGGGAGCAGTCACCTAACTTTAGAAACAGTTTAATCTCTCTCTTAGAGCTGCAACAATGAGGACTTTTCTTTGTGTTTCTGTCCCCAAACAAACTTCCTTTGTTCTGGTGCAGTTTCTCCTCCCCTGGAATTTGCTGTCCCAACTGCCTCATCTGAGTCATGCTCAGGCTTGCTCCAATGCCAGCAGCATCTCAGAAGTCTGATGGAACCTGAATGATCTCTTCTCCCCCTGTATACCTGTATCCAGCCACTCAAATAGAAGACAGGAGCAATTTCCTGCAGAGGTGATGGCCCAACAGCAGTGCATGAGGAGCAGGAATGGAGGGATGGCATCTGCTGGAGCCCAGCCTTTGGGTATAGATACTGAGTCGCTCAGATGTCCAGAGTCGTGGTTGACTCACCAGGGGCATGTGAGGCTTGTCCTGAGTCCCTAATGAATGTTTTCACACCCAGACATGCCTCAGCTGGAGTGGAGGACAGGAAGACACCCAGAGAAGCCACTAGCTCAAGGTTATGGCACTGCCTTGGGAGGACATTTGCAGCATCCAAACTGACCAGAGCAGGAACATTAATTAAATCTTCCCTCTTTCACATGGATATCCCAAAGGTCAGCACTAGCACAGGCTGGTTTTGTTCAAGATGGCCGTGTTTTTTTGCTTTTAGCATGTCTAGGGCAGAGGATGGGGAAATGCACATCAGCTCTTCAGGGAGTCCAGCCTGAGCTGCTCCATTTAAGGAACTCAGCTCTTGGACACCGTGGCACAGCTTGGTGAAAGCTTGGGATCCAGATAGGTACAAGGACACTCTTTAGTGAGGAGTTATAGGCTAGGAGCCCGTCCCGTTCCCACCAGCTGAGAGCAGTGGATCAGCAGCCTTGGTGGCTGACTCAGCCCAGCTCTCCCATTCTGAGAGCTGACCTTACTGAGGAGCAGCTTCTAAATCATGGTGTGACTTCAGAGTCAGGTGAATCAGACACTTGATCAAGAGTCACTCTAGGATTTATGGATTTGAGTGCAAGCTTAACTTGAGTGCAAGCCATAGAGCGAGGTCACTGTCTAAAGGGCAACATCAAAATTCAAAGTCAGTGAAATGCCTGCTCCCTCCATTTCACTGCTGCTCATGGAGCTGTGCAGCCATTTCTTCATGCAGAATCAGAGCAATCTGAAATCTCCTGTGTCATCCTCAACCCTTATCAGGTTTCTCTACAAAAATTGCAACAGGTAGGATCAGGCCTAGAGTGAAAAAAAAAGCCCTGTGTTCAGTGAGGGATTCTCACTGGTAGTGTCCAAGCCATGTTGTTCAAAGGGCCAGTGTGAAGCTGGGAGCTGGAATTGTTGGAGAGAGCAAAGCTTCACCTGGAGAGGCTGTTTCAGCGCTGCCTGCACCTGCCTGTGTGATACCCACTCTGAAGTTGTAAGTGGGGGAGCAGGAAAGGACCCACTCTGTCCCTAATTGAGTCTGTATCTACACCCTCACCTTAGCTTCTTGCTTATCCTGGTTTGCATTTTCTCCTGCACCTTGTGGGAGCAAAACTCAGGTTTCAGGAAGCTTCTCATTAAATTTTCTGTATTTTGAAATGGAGTGACTCACTCTCACCAAACCAGCCACTGTTTTGTCCTTGCTCTGTGCACTGGGACAGGCCCACCCCTGCCCCATGACTGGCCCCAGAATTCTGGGGAGTTGGGGGTCCAGGCAGCAGCAAACACTCATCACCTCCCCCCTGGAAAAATGTCCCTCTGTGGCTTTTAGACACAAACATGAATGTACATGAAAGGGCAGTGGGTGGGGGCTTGTGCCGAATAACAAGCAGCAGCCAAACAAGTCGAGCAGGTCTGTGGAAGCAATTCAGGCAAGCCAAAAAGATCGGTAAGGTGAGATGTAATTATAATCCCTCAGAGCTGGGACACCAGGAGGAGCCGAAGGACCCACGGCGTAAACATCAGCCATGCAGCCCTGCTACACCAGGGGGAACTAGGCGTGAGTAACAACTTGTTTACAACTTCACATTCATCCTGGCTGAGCCAGCCCCACAATCATGTAACTCTGAGCACCTTATACCTTTGCCAGGCCTAAATTTTTTTGGGGTGTAAGAGGAGATAGGGAAGAGGCACACAGGTACATAGGTCAAATTTTCTTTTTTCCTTTCCTTTGTCCTATCCTAGAAATATTTAACTGAGAAACAATTTATTCAGGATTTTTCCCCTGTTTTCTGTTGTGTGTCATGTGCTTTGCTGATGTGTTGATGATGGAAGAACTGCAGAGCAATAGCTCACATCCAACAACAGTAAAATGAAAGTTCAGAGCCCAAGCAAATGGTCTCCGAACCCCTACTACCCTGTTAAATAATAAAGAAGCCAAAAGGTACCTTGGTTATCACCAGAAAATAGCCTATGGGAGCATCCTGCTCATTCAGCTATCCCTAATTCATTTTCTTTCTTTAGCCGTATGACGTTTCCAGTCTCAGTTGTCGAGTGGCAGAACATGAAATGGTGAAAGGGTGGCCCTTGGGAGCCAAGTGCCCAACCAGAGGCTGAAAGAAACCAGTTATAGCCAAAGACAAAGCTTAACCTAATGAGCATCATCAACAGAGAAAAATATGAAAGCAGGAGAGTTTCAAATTGTCCTGTCACTTCAGATAAGATCTGACTTTCTACACGCAAAAATGGAAGTAAAATTAAAGGGAGGAGGGGCGAGAAAGAACCTGGGAAAGTGCTGAAAGCTTTCAGCCTTTGTTCTTTCATCACAAAAAAATAATAAAAAAAAGGAGAAATAAAAGAGAGGCATGTTTTCCCCTTTGTAAACTGTATTTAAGAGCTAGACCCTTCTTAATTTCAAGCCAAGGGAATTTTTGCTTTTGAGTTTGAAAAAAGCAGAATCAGGGTCATGATTTTTAAAAAGCTTAAATCCCAGGCATGTTTTAGAAACAGATTCAAAAGCACATGCTCACTGCAATTATCTACGCCTGCAGTGTTTTCAGACATGTGGACTTCAGGAAAACAATAGCCAGCCCTGTTATCAGCACAAAGGAGGATCAGTTTGGAATTACCATACCTGTAACGTAGGCAGCCTCAGCTCTGAGAGCTTCCATTCCCACTGTTGTTCAGCTGTGAATTTACTTACAACATTCCTGAAATAGGAAAACAAAAAAAAAAAAAAAAAAAAAAAAAAAAGGAAAGGAAGAAAGAAGAACATTCCTAACTGAAGTATGGAGCAATTGAGAGCTGGCACCCTCTAAGCAATAACTCTCAGCATAGGTCTTGCCTAAAATCAGGGGGATATTCTGCCACTGGAAAGTGATGGTTTTTGAAGCAGGAAAAAAAAAAATCAGAGAGAGAGAGGATGTCTGAACACAGGGATGCTCCAGCTCCAATGCAGGACTGCACAGGGGTGAAGAGGTGAAGGATGTGTCCCTGGCTGGAACACTCCCCTGTACAGGAGCCATGACTCTTTTCTTCAATTTAAAACAAAGGACCATGATGAACCATTGCAGCTCCAGAAAATGGTTTAATAGAAAGGTTTGGCGCTGATGGCAAATATCCAGATGCTACCCAGTGTGATCACTCAGAGACACACACACCTTAGCCAGGCTGGGCTGGTGAAAGACTGTCTCTTGGAAACCCTGAGCTTGTTATTTAGGTTAACTGCATGTGATTCTTTTATATATTTGAGTTTAAAACTCCCAGGGATAATATTATTGAATCTCAGAAACCTGGGTGGGAATCAGAAAGGCATGGAGGCATGGGCAGTCAAAGCTTAAGGACTTGAGCTGGGGAAAAAAAAAAAAAAAAAGATGGTGAGTTTTAGCAGGTCCTGGCTCCCCTGAGCAGCTCCAGAGGAAGTGGTCCCTCAGCGGTGTTTGCATTGCAAACTCGGCTGAGCAGGCAGTGACGTTGCCTAACCAAAGCACCAGAAACATCTTAAAAACATCTTAGAAATCCTGGGTCTCTGTGTCAGGGGCTACAAATCCTCAGTGGCCTGGGTCTCTGTGCAGCCGAGGGACAGGGGAACAGGACACACACCCCGCTATCTGTAGCAGCCATCTCGGCTCCTTCCACAATCGATGGGGAGAAACTGGGAGGCGAGCGTGATTCATCCCACCTGCCCGACGCTCCGCCCCGGCTGCCCGCGGGTCGCAGCCCTTCTGCCGGGGCAGTGCTCGGCCGGACCGTGCCGGCACTCCCCTGCCTGCGCCGCCTGTCACCCGCGCCCCGAGCCCCGCCGTGTGCCCCCGGCTGGTGCCCCCAAGCCCCGACCCCGGGCAGAGCGCTGCCATTCCCTGCTGGCAGCTTGTGCTGGCAGCGCCGGGACGGGGCAGGAGCCGCGATGCGGAGCAGGACCCCCAAGCCAGCACCCCAGCTCCTGCACGGGTGATGGCACTTGGGAAGAGGAACAAGTTTGTGTCACCTTTATCTGCGTGATCTCAGCTGTGCGTTTCATTTCTCTATGTGCCAGAGGAGAAGCTGAAACCTGCACCAGGTGTGGTTCATGTGCCACTACCATGGGTAAGCCCCGTGGTGGCGATTAGCAATCACTTACATAAACCGGGTTTCCAGGGTACCGAGCTCCTGTGAACTATGTTAAGCGTAGGTGGAGGGCTCGGGAAGCTTCTGGACCTTTCTGGTCTTTGGCAGGGGCACCCATGGGCTTCCCCCCTGCCCCAGGCTAGCCAAAATTGTGATGCTGCGTGGCCGGGAGCCAAGGCAACAGCCCTGCCAGAGGGCTTTCCCCCGCATAGGGAGCAGATACCTAAACCTCCCTGGCAGGCTTATATGGAGGGAGAAAAAGCCAGCAAGAAAGAGGTTGGGGTGGGGAGGAGGTAGAGTAGGGTAATCCTGCAAGGGAGGGTTGGTTTGGAGAGGGGGAAGTGCTTGGAGGCTTGGCTAGGGAGGAGAGGCTGGTGGAGGTGTAGGGTGAGAAGGTGACAGTGGAATGTGGGGACTCAGAGCAGCCCTGCTGGAGTGATGGGATGGAGCTGGGAGAAAACCGGTGGAGGAAGGGCAATGAGGCAGATTGTTTTCCAGCTTTCTGTTGCAAATGAACAGAGGTGGGAGAGGCTCTGAGGGTAGATAGGGACATTCAGCTAATCTCTATCAAATTAACTATTCTTTAAAGACTTGCTGAGCAGGCAGTCCATCCATGGGGGATACCGGTGCCAGTCCTGATCCTTATCCTCCTGTGAGGAAATGCACTGCTCACCTCTAAGGCAGCAGGTGCAGAGCCTGAGCGAGTCCCCGCTTATGGCTGGTGCCACCCTCGCATCCCCGGGTCTCCGGCAGGGGCCACACTGAGCCTTTGATGAAGCTGGATAAAGGGAACCGGGAGAACTGGTCCTGCAGGGAGCCCGGCAAAGCCCACCTGACAGCTTGTGCCCAGCTCTGCTATGCACTGGTTAAAGTCAGCTCCATTCTCAGCCAGAAAAACCCTCTGATAAGTAGTAAGTCAGCCAGCTGCATATTTACCTTCCAAGGCTGGCCAGCACTGACATGCTGTGCAGAGCCAGGCCCAGCTCCAGTGAGAGGGGGAGTGCCCGGGAATGCTGCGGCGGGGACGTGGGAGGATTTACAGCTGTTTGCGGTGGGGGTCGGGTGGGTCACCTGAGCCGAGGGGGCCTCCCAGGTCCTTCTCTCTTGCCAAGAAAGACTTTCCTTGTTTGGCCTCCTAGAGAGCTGGATCGAGCAGCCCCTTCCCAGGGAGCAGGGTCACTTTGGAGCAGCTGAGCCTGGGAAATGAACCCATGGGTAGGGCTCCCATCTCGCCGGGAGCAGCATCCTGCTGCTGGGACGAGGAGATGGGCTCGGAAGGCTGTGGGGAGCTCGGCAGAGGAATGAACCGGGCTGGAGACCTTTTTCTGTATTGCTGAGCATTTTTTGCCAGCTGACCATCTCTCTGTACACCCCCACCCTTCCGGGCTGCACTCACACTGAATAACAGCAAAAAATAGATATTTCCCAGGTAAAATGGGGTTGGTGCCTGAGCCAGGAGAGGTGCATAGGGATGGACTTTGTTTTCAAAGTGTAATGGCTTAGAGAGACTGCTTTAGCAGCCAGCAGAGCATTCTGCAGGGGCTGTAGCACCCCGATGTTCCCCCCCTCCATGGACTGACACAAACATAGCTACAGCTGAACTCCCCCAGCTCTGCTCACTTGCGGGTTTGTCGGGGTTTTTTTCCTCTTTTACCAAGAATGCAGGAACCTGCTGCTCCTGGATGGCTCCGAGATGAGTTTCTGCTTCCAGCACTCCCACTCCCAAGCGGAGCTGAGAGTGCAGCCAGCGGGGCTGCCGGGGAGCTGCACCGTGCCAGGGCAGCCTTGGCAGCGGCACTGAGCCCCCTGCAGCGCCAGGAGCAGCTGGCCTTGCACAGGAAAGCGGCATGGGGCATGAAGGGGACATGTGCAGGGAACCCCGTGTCACCCCTGGGCAAGATACAGCTGTGGGGAGCTGGGGGACTGTTCTGGCCACTGCTCCAGGGGTTGTGTGCAAGGAGAGCTCATAGGAACAGTTTTCCACAAAACTGGATGACATCACAGAGTGTTTTGAGTGACAATAGGTGACACATAGGCTTTTCCTCTGAGAGGAATTCTTGCAGCAAAAGACAGGAATCTGAGTAAGGTCTAGCAGGATTTCCTATAGCCGGGCTATAGTTCTCTGGGGACAGGGTCAGTGTTTCCGGGTCAGTGAGTATTGAATATTTATGCTAATTGAAAAGCCTGGCAAGGTGAAGGCTGGCTCTACAGGTTCATGGTATGGTAGTCCCACTTCCTGTCTTAAAGTGTGCTGTACACCATTTTCAGCCTATTTTCCCAGCAAATGCCTTGACAAGGTTTGAGTGCTTCTGCTGTTGGCAGGGCACTTTTGTCCAATCACCATCTCCGAGATTGCTCACCCTGGTTAGGAAACCAGTTGCAGAGCACAATAGATTGCTCTAAACACGACTGTTTCCCAGCCTGGTGAATCTCCACCTTCCTGAGACAAAGTCTGTGGCCAGGTGAGTCTCTGTGTCCCTCTCCAGTCCTGCCTGGCTGCCTGCCTCGCTCACCACGCACCGGGCTTTGCAGGCAGGGGATGCTGCTGCTGCTCCTCAGGACCTGCTCTTGCAGCTCCATCTGCAGGTGCTCACCCAGGCTGTGCCTGCACTGAGCTGCTCCCCAGAGTGTGGATTTCCAACCAGACTACATTGCTCATGCTGTTGCTGTTCCTTTCCATCGGGTTCCTGCCCTTGCTTGCGACACCGGGGTGCCGCTCCTCCTGGCTGCCCCACTGTCTGCCTCTCCACGTGGTGTGTTCTCATGCTTTGCCTCCAAACCCTTTGAACCAGTCTGTAAGATCCTTCTTATCCTCCTCCAGATCTTCCCCTGAGAGGATTTCTCTAGGACAATGATGAGAAATTCATTGTCTAGTTATGAGGAGAGGAAGGGTGTGGGGTGGAATCTTTATCTCCTATCCCTACTGGGATGTTGGCTCCTGATGTGATGCGACCCATTTGCTGACAACCACATTTTCAAATTGTCCAGCAGTTGTTCTTCTCACTGCTGGGTGAGAACAGTCTCCAGAGAACAGGATCACAAAGTCATGGGCAGCAAGTTCCTGGGAAGATGGTCTAAGCAGTGTGCAAGGCTCCTGTACCCATCTGCCCATGTTGCCCTGTGTCACAGGCAACTGTGCCTGGACGGGGCAGGAAGGTGTATTTGGCCTCAGTGCAAAGTCCAGCAGCAGTTAAAGCAGAGACTGTGACAACATTTCGCCATCCCAGTGTCCCTCTTCACTCAGCGCTCCTCAGGGCAGGCAGGGGACTGTGGCAGCCTGTCCCAGCTTTGTACAGGGCTGTGGGCAGTACCTCTTGCTGCTCCTTTGCTGGCTGCAGCAGTTGTGAAGGAGGCTCTTGCACA
The DNA here is from genome assembly GCA_013400175.1 of Phainopepla nitens. Classification (NCBI taxonomy): domain Eukaryota; kingdom Metazoa; phylum Chordata; class Aves; order Passeriformes; family Bombycillidae; genus Phainopepla; species Phainopepla nitens. Next base: position 860,348 of record VXBQ01005610.1, read on the forward strand.
CCTTTGAAACCACAGTCACAGGGTTTCTGCATCAATCCAGGTGGTGGATGGTCAGATTAGCATCTAGAAATAGAGGATATGAGGGCTGAGAATGCCTTAAACACAAAAAACATCTCCAGATCAAAATAGTACCTCAGGGGCAGTCATGACGGAGGAGGGGCTAATAACATAAATCCTACAAAACCTAGTGTGGGGTTTACACAGGCAATTCATGTCCTGTTGGCTGTGCTTTGTGAAAGACCTGCTCTGAAATGTCTACAGGCAGAGCTTGGCAAACTCTACACAAGTGGGAATGTTGAGACATTGGAGCAGACTTTGGGTTTACTTTCCAGGAAGAAAAAGGATTCTCTGCTCAGGGCTGACTCACTGTCGGCCTGAAGTAGGACTTCAGGAGGCTGTGGTACAAGATTATAAAATAAACAGGAACACCAGCCTTTTAACACAAGGCTTTTAACTTGACAATTTTCCTTGGTACATGAAAACAAAATGAGCTGGAGGTGGTCAGTCCATCAAGTCTCCAGTTCTGTTTGAGGCAAAGTGTTCAGCCTGGGCTGCTCATGGGATGTGGTGTTGTTCCTTAACCTAAGAAACCATGAACACAGTTCCTCCTGCCAGCCAGATGAGACTTTGCACCCTGTCTCTTGTGCCTATGTGCATAGGCCTTGCTCATCCATCTATCTGGAGAAGATGGCAGCAAGGGCAGTTAGACTGACCACTGGCCTAGAGTCTGGGAACTGCTGGCTCTGAATTTTGGGCTTGGAGAAATTCTACTACTTGTGATATATAAAATTAGTAGTAATGATCCCTCAGCAGAAGTTGCTTAGAGTGGTTATGGGGGTTAAGTAGTTAATTCCTGCAAAATGCTGTAGGTACCTGAAGTGTGATGGTTATGTTACTGCCTTTCACACAGGGGAACAGTGCTCACTTCATCTGAGAACTTAAAGCAGACTGCTCTCATTAAGACTCCCAGAAGAGTTTTTGCAACCTTTTGTGTATGTGACCTTGTCGTGGCTGACATGACCAGTCTGTGTGAAATGAGCTGTTGTGATCCCATTCATTTTCCTAGCAAGCAAGCATGGTTCTTTCATCAGCTCATTTGTCCGATGCAGAGACCAACCCTTGGGATTTCAGGTCCCTGGACCAAGTCTGGTGTTGGACTGGCTTCACCTGCAGGTTTGCAAGCTCTCCGTCCTGAGTAAGCTGGCAAGAAGCACGTAAGTAGCATCAATCCACTTACACATTCCCACATGGTAAATCCCAGCAGCCCTATCTGGAGCAGAGCGTGCCTCGAGCGTTTCACAGCTAGGAGGGGGCAGTGAGGAAGACACGTGCGATGGGAAAGCAGCTGTTGCAGAGAGCTGGGAACGGTGTTAAAGCAGAGAGGATCGCTGTCTCTGGGACACCGCGGGGATGCGGAGCCACTCGGCACCGCGG